>JBBPLG010000834.1:0-12939 GCA_038089695.1 Xanthoconium separans | reverse complement strand
TGTCGTAAGAAGGAGTCCCTTAACTGTTCAAAGGCTTTCTGATGGAGGGGCGTCCATTCCCATTTTGTGGTTTTTCAGGTTAGGTCGTTGAGTGGCCAAGCGATGTTGGAGAATCCCGGGATAAATTTCTGATAGAAGTTGCAGAACCTGAGAAAGGATTGGACTGCTGTTACAGATTGGGGGGGTTTCCAGTCTTGGATAGTGTCTACCTTGGTTTTGTCCATCTGGACTTTTCCATTTCCTACTACCATGCCAAGGTATTCGACTTCCTTAGCGGCAAAGGTGCACTTTTCGAGTTTGAGGAAAAGCTTCTGTTCTTCCATTCGGGCCAATACTCTTTTCGTCCGTTCCTTGTGCAATTTGGGATCATTCTTGGAATGGATGAGGAGATTGTCCATGTAGATGGCTAACCATCCTTCGGCGATCATATCAGCGAAGGTGTCATTCATGTAAGCTTGGAAAGTGGTAGGTGAATTGCACATTCTGAAGAACATTACAGTTGGCTGATAGAGACTGTAGGGAGTGATGAAAGCGGCTTTCCATTTGTCCACCAGGTTGATCCAAATGTTGTTATATCCCCACCGCATGTCCATAACTCTGATTCGTTCAATTTGTCAATGAGATCGCCAATAAGAGGTAGGGGGTAGGCGTTCTTCACCGTCTGGGAGTTAAGGTATCGGTAGTCTTGACAAGGGCGGAGTGACAAATAACGACTGTTCCGACCATTCCATGTTCCAGACTCAGAACCACCATTTCTGGAACCAGTTCCAGAACTTTCCCATGCCCTTCTGGACTTGGAAGTGCACTATAATCACTTCCAGACCCGGAAGCACTGGAACTACTATAACCTTCTTCCAGGGTCATCGTGGCCAATATTGTAAGTAACATAATACGAGTATACTGTTACGCTTACTGCAAGCCGATGCCCTAGCGAAGTTAGTTGCAACCGTTTGTGTAGAGAAGAGATGAAGTGAGCAGTAATACAACCTTGTGTACTGCGAGCCAACCGGCCCAGTGGAGTACTGTCTTTCGGTATAGAGGAGATCAAGCACGGGTGTGCAAGATCGAGGAGTCTTGAGGGTACAAGCGCAAGCTAATGCCTTGAAGAGCCTGGAAGACAAAGGTTGTGAAATAGAGGCGATGTCAAGAGTGGACGAGACTCTAGAGGGGTCCCTCTACCAGTACACCAGTGAACGAGGATGGATTGCGAGTACGAGGGCACCGAAGTGCAGTAGTGATACAAGCAGGTATCCGATGCATAGAACTAGCTTAGAGATACTCGTGAACCAAAGTACCTCTATATACTGTATGTATACTATAGGCTGATGGTGCATGGACCATCAGGGTCAAGGGTGATCCACAAAGGATCAAACAGGCTTCCCATAAGGGGAAGGAACGAAAGGATCAACAGGGGTCCCGTTGTCGTGAAGAGCGGAAGAGGATCAACGGGATCAATAGGATCAAAGGAAGGACTTGCCCTTATATGGCTATAGGGTCCATAGGGCTGTACACATGATGGAAGGTCAAGAATGGGGTTCCATCGGAAGGAAGAAATAGGATCAAAGGGGATCCGCTGTCTCAGGGTGATGAGGATGAGCACGAGAATCCACAGATGATCAGAGACGCATCTAGTGCCATATGCGGACGGAGTTCCATATGGCTGTACAAGGGTTGGGGGTTAACCCAGGTCGTGACGGGTCGTACTCCTGCAACCGGCGAGGAGTGGAATAACGAAGGGAAGACGGAGGATTCCGGGATTGGCAAGGAACAGGTGTCCGTCTTCAGGGTGGGTCTATCTAGACAATCTGTGACCGAGATGTCTAGAGGAATGCTGATTGGCCATAAGCGAGAGTATGGTGACTCCTGTGATGAGGACGATAGTGGTGGTACTTCCAGAGTACTAGTGTGCATGATAAGGCTTCTGCCAGAGCCTTGAGGTAGATGTGGTCTCTATCCGTCGAGGAATAGTGAAGAAAAAGAATGAAGTGGTCCGGTCCGGTGGTATTGCCGGTGAACCGTGGATTTTCGTAACATATACCTTCACCCACAGCATATATATATAGCTACTTCTCACTTATGAGCACCTCAGTTGTTTACACCCATCTTAGGCAGGGGCTGACGTGAGTTGGCTTTACTTAGTTCTCAATCCCTAGCTAATGTACTATAGTATCTGGCATCTCCTGCCATCCCTTAGGTAAATATAGTCGTTTACGCCCATCTTAGGCAGCGGCTGAGTATCTGGCATCTCCTGCCATCCCTCAGTTTGTTTCATGTTCCATCCCGCTCGCTGCTGTTCCGCTCTTCCTGACAGCGGGATCCCGTTTCCCTTCCGATTGCTTTTCGTCCATCTTGTTCCGACTTGCGGAACACTTACTTTCCTATGGGACCCGATGGTCTGTGCTAGATCTCATGTCGTATAAATACTCGAGCCTTGTATAGTAGAAACCCAATCTAGTTCTACGCAATTCATACCGCATTTACTGGAGTTCTCCTCACTCAAAGTCCCCTTCTTCTCGCTCGAGCTTCTCTCCCTATTCCTGCAAAGAACTAGGACTTCGCGTCGTCACAAGAGGACCCTGCTCTAAGGGTTGAGTGCGACATCGTTGACTTTGCTCCGCTTAAGTTGACGACTATCAAACAGAATATTGCTCTTCTTATTGTTCGCTCTCCACAACTGTGTTAACTCCAGTTGTCATGGTAAGCGTAACAGTGAGTTGTCGTCAGCAGCAAAGGAGAGGGACGATTTGGCAGTCTCTAGGCCCGCGTTGGTGAAGTACCACAGTTCACAAAACTGGTGGCTTTTGATTTTCCGGATAGCGACTAAAGAGGGGAGGACAAGCGGGTGAGAGGACACTGGGCAGTCTGGGATGGCTGCAAATCTGGTCTTGTTCTTCTTCTGCTCGTCTTTCAGTGCCTGGGCTTCTTCTTCTTCTCGCTGGGCACACAGCTGGTCAGCTTGGTTCCTCACTTCAGCTTCTGCGTCAGCGATGTCCTGCTGGCGCTGTTGCCACTCAGCTTTGGCTTGGTCATTCTTGACTGTCCAAAGGTTTAAAAGGGTGTTGGCGGCTTGTTGATCTGTGAGACCTAAAGCTTGGAAAGCCTGTCGTTCCCGTGCAAACTCAGGTAGAGCATAGTCTGGGGCAACTGCAAGGTTTGGGTCTGCCATCAAGGAGGGACAAAACAAAAGAGAGGGGAGGATTGAAAGGAGAGGAAATGACTTGAGATATGAGACAGATGCAAGGGAAAGTGCGACAAACGAATGGTGAAGGAGGTGAAGGACTCCTGAGGGGACTGCTGTGCAGAAGGGCTGCAGCGAGGTGGCGAGAAGACGAAAGAAAAGACGCGCCACTTCGCTTGCTCATACACGGACTATATTCTGGGAAGGTCACGTGTGACCGACCCAGAATGCCAACATGCACGACCGTGGTATAACTTGGACAAATGAACCTCGCGGTGTACTTTCCATGGTAGTTCCCCGAGTCTTGCATGCCACTTATGTAGTACTAGTGTAAGTAGTGGATGGGGTGTGGCTGTTCTGGTCCGCGTCTTTTTGAAGTTTCTCGGGTTTATCAGTGAACGCGACGGAGCCTCCCGTCACTTACAACATCAAACTCATGCGCCCTCGTACGCATATACGACACTTTTGCTACGACTTCATACAAGCGTACATGCATTTCGTTCCTCTTTCGTTTTCACCTTTGGTTAACTTAGGATCTCAACGCGATCTTGAACACCAATTTCCAGCCTCGAAGGTTCGATCTTGATCTGCATAGCACCCAGTCAGTGAAGAACAAACCCTGGGCCGGTCCATGTCAAGCAGGGAAAAAAGGACGCGCTACCTTTCCGTCGACCGCAATCCATACATTTTCCATCTCCTCGTTGATACCGATGCTATATGTGTCATGGCGTGAGTCACAATGATGGACGTGTCACGTCTCTTTCCGCATAGACAGGTTGTCCTGCAGGCTCGGACTCTGGGAAAACTACTCGGACGCGAATGCAGGCCCGGGCGTCAACCTTGCCCAACCCAAAACCATCGTGTCCTTGGGGTGTGTCGACCGTTGCTGCCTAGACTCCTTCCGTGAGCAGGCTCGAGCCTATTACTATTACTCATTTTGAACTGTTGTTGACCGCGTTCACGTCTAGCCAGTGGAGATAACCTCCCCGAAGGGGCACAAGACATAATCCTCTTCTCCCAACCTCCAACCAATGCGCGCAACCTTCTCATCCCCGACGGTCGTGGCGTCCATGATGCCATGAGTGACGCCTGGATACGGTCGGTCTTTGGCGACCTGATTCAGTTCCACTTGGATCCCCCATTGCACAATGTCACATTCACCAACTTTGCGACGATCTGGGACGTGGGTATTGGGTCCGAGATCATTTCGAATGGTTCTGGGGGTACGTGTATCACGTTTCGTTCCCGTGTCGTGAAAATTAACATGAAGGTGGTACGAGATTGGGACTGCGTGTCATATATCTTGACGCCCTGAAGATCGTGATCAACGTTAGTGATATGGCGACAGCTCACGGCAACCAGAGAACTCACAAGGTCGTTAGCCCATTCAATGAAGTACTCCCTCCATCGCGCTTCGTCCTGAAGGGCCTAAGCGACATCCGGGGGGAATTATGTCTCGCATCAACGCGGGAGACAACTCGGGTGGAAGACGCCGCCTATTCATTGCTCAAACATTGGCATACCAGTCATCTATGGCGAAGGAGAGGGCTCCGTCGGACGGTTATTATCACAAGATCCGGAGATGCAAGCAGTCTCGCATGGATCGGTGACTGCAACCCTTTCAACAGCTGCCTGCCCGCCAAAATCACCGTGTTCAATGGATCTGCGACGTCGCATCTCCCTCCACCCATTCCCGACTCCGAGACGCAGTGTACCGTCAGTGGGTTAGCACACACGCCCTTGTTCGACCTTGATGGGGCATTGCGATTGTACGACTGTCTCAACAAGCTTCCCACATCCCAGCTTCCCCTGTTTTCTTCTTCTCGGACGCGCACTGGCCGTGTCTATCGGACAGACACGGTTGCGTTCGGCACGGTGGAGGTCAGGACTAGATATGACCTATCTCGGCTGAGGTCACTCTATCTGGTTCACCCTTGGTTGGATACCCTCATAGATCACGGAGACGTGCACGATGGCAGTTTCGTAGAGGGCGATGCGCCCAGGTCAGCCGAATCGGAGGATGAAGGGCTCTTCAACGAGGACACGGTAGGCGACGAGGAAGACGTAGACGAGGACGCGCCATCTCTTTCTGACATTGGATCCCCATCCATCAATTCTCCCCGCGCGACGGTAACAGTACCCGTGGTGGGCAGAGAGACGCGCGCACAACGCCTCGTCGCGCGTCTCGGACAGCCGTTTGGTGTGCTGTTGCCTGCGGCGGTGTCGACGCGTCGAAGGGACGGTGATTATAAACGGGTTGGGGCGGATGCGCTGGTCACTGTCAGCTTTCGAGAGAACGTGTC
The DNA here is from genome assembly GCA_038089695.1 of Xanthoconium separans. NCBI lineage: Eukaryota > Fungi > Basidiomycota > Agaricomycetes > Boletales > Boletaceae > Xanthoconium > Xanthoconium separans. The sequence continues at coordinate 7,458 of JBBPLG010000834.1, read as the reverse complement.
GTTGGGTGACATTTTGGACAATGTGTGCGAGCTCGACGTGTTGTGGCTACCCCTGACTCTGGTCGCCAGTTGGTCAGCTTAGCAGTCAGGGAAAGTTACCCGTCTCACGAAACTGAGCAACTCATCTTGAGATCGCCATGTTGATACACCGAATTATTTATTGCACCCTCTCCGAGTCATGACCAACCTCGAGTCAGATTTCATGTCCTACAATACACGAGAAGAGCTGATTTGGCGACCTTTCCATCTAAGCTTGGTCACAACGACGTCGCTGAGCTTCTCAAAAAAATGAGGATCGGCATCGTCCGCGACCGAAGACAGCGTGAGCTCGACCCACTTGTCCAATTCCTTGTTGATCTCGTCGAGTTTGTTTCGAACGGGCCATTGCGCATCCGCCACCCAGAGGTAATCTGAGGGGGATTGGCTTCTCGAAAAATGACCATGAGCGCGCGGCTGACTGTGTCAACAGCAATGGACGCGTGGTGCAAGAAAAGTGAGGCGTACGTTTGTTGGCGTCCCCAGTGATTGACTCTCCAGTCTTGTACAGGTCGCTCATCTTCTTCGCAGGGCTGTCCGGGGTCATAGGCGGGAGGCAGCGGGCGATCGATCATGCTGCCCTTGTTCTACTCCGTCCGTGTGACCCCTCCTGGCTGAATGGTGATGGCTTTGATGGTTTCATTCAGGTGGGAGCTCTTTGTGGAGGGCCTCGTTGAACCCTTCAAGGGCTGTCAAGCACGTTTAGTGAGGACACTCTCCTGAGATGGCTAAGCTCTACCGAATTTGCTCGCAGAGTAAAACGCGAGAGTGGGGTTTGCGACGAAACCACCCACGGAGGAAATATTGACCGGCGGGCTTCTTGTTCTCCCGAAAGCACTTGACAGCCTAGGGGGGGGGAATGTGTTGTCAGTGGCGACACTGGCACGATCCAAGAGACACCGACCTCGCGACTGATCCGCACCCCGCCCCAAAAGTTGACTTCGAACTGGTACCGCGCGTCCTCATCGCGGGTGCTCTCGACAACGCCACTCAGACCGCATCCGGCGTTGTTCGCGACGACGTGGATGCGGCCAAACTGCGCGTGGGCTCAGAGGAGTTCTGGGCAGGGTTGCCGACGTCGTGTTCGATGACAAGGAGTTTGTCTATGGGGTAGGCTGCGGCGAGGACGGCGATTACAGTGGGTGCTCTGCAGGTGATGGTAGCGACACGTTCGCTGGTTGTGATGACCTCCTTGACGGTGGCTTGACCGTTGCTGGTCGAGGTAACCTGTAACTGTTGGACGACGGGGTGAGAGACCAGACAAGAGAAAGTGAGCGACAATGTTGGACTCACTGAGCCAGACGCGAGAATCAGACATCTTTGATGGTGGTGGATGAAACTGGGGAGGAAATATGTGTAATGAGAGTCGAGGATGCTCATTCTGAACGTCCAGAGGCCCATTTTATCTACTCCCTGGTACCAAGAGTACAGTCGTCGATGTACACATCCAAGTCCGGTGTGTGACGTCCTCCAACTGACATGGTGGGTCTGGAACGAGCTCTTTGTTAGTGCAAGTAAGCAAACCAATAATGGCTCATCTTTGTCGTGATGGTGTACGCATCGATACACGAAATCCGTGGGTGAGATAGATACAGTTTTACTCTCTTTGGCGGACGCAGGGGAACGTGGCTGGGAGGAAAAAAAAGTCGTTATGAAGTTGTACTAGTGAGACGTAGTACAAAGAATGAATGCTAACGACTTGAGACAAGTGGGGAATACCCAGGAGGATCACTGTTCCCAAACGATTCCGGAACTTGGGGAGTGAGAGAGATGGATGCAACGACTTTCCAGGAGCCAAGACGTGGTGAAACCGGCGGAGAAGCACTGCTCCGAGTTTGCACGTGGAGCCACGAGCGGAGGAATGGCAAGTGCGATGCGGCGCCACATGCCTCCGTGTACCTAGCTACGTAACAGAGCTGTACCAATACACCCTTTCATTTTGCAAACTGGTAAATGTACACAGCTTGTCGGCGCTCATCTAGGATAATTCATTTCCGAGTATTTTTTTTCCGCTCCTGAGCGCGCCGACGAAGCTGTTGGCTTGGCATTTCGGGGGATTCATTTTATGCTGAACTTGCCAGTTGCGTGGCATGTTTCTCTCCATTCAAGTTGTCGCCGGCAGCGTAGTCGCCTACTTCGCTGGATGAGTTCCGAGGTCTTTTTTTGACGTAGTGAAGGTTTGGGAGGAATGGGAACCTCAAGATGATGAAAGCTGCATTCGATGAAGCGCACAATGGAGGTGTGGGCGACCAGCAGCGACGAGGAGGTCGGATATGAAGCCAGAAATGTTAAATTATGTGTCTGCATGAAAAAGGGTTATCGTCGTCCACTCAGAAGAAGGTACGCACACCTGTAGGTGCAATGCTCAGCGGCCGCGCAAAGTGATAGTGGTATCCGACCAGGTCATATCCGGAAAACCGGTGACACTGCCAGGTTCGGACGTGCAACCATTTGAATCACCTTAGCAACTTGAATGTATGGGCTGTGCCAGCACGCCTTCTCCGGAGAATAAGCTAGCTTGGCACTACCAAAAGTTCCAAACGTAGCAGCTGGCGCTATTAATTGGTTCTGTCATGTTTCAAGTTCGAGGCTCGACATCACAACTTAGAAAGCAAGGACGCCACAATCACATGATTCACATCAAAACCTTCAACCAAGTCTCCAGGCTGGCGGTGCATGAAGAGGCAAGTGTACAAGAGACATTCGTCGAGGATGACTTTTGTCACCGAAGACATTGCGCCATGGGCCACTGCACGACTCGAAGCGGGTGAGAATTTCGTGCATGGGCTTCGAGCGAGCCTTCAGTGATGTCCATGGCGCATATTCCGAGGACGACGGTGTCTGACCCGACGGAAGAGCAGGTGGGGGAGTGGGTTAGAATGGAACGGGGTGAGTGCGGAACAATCAGGCATTCTCTGGACAGCCATGATGTAGACCTTCTCACAGAACTCACCATCATATAACATAGACGATGTTGGCCTTCTCACTGGCACAGGTAACCCACCATCATGACTCCTCACAAGGTCTCCCTCTCCGTAGACATGTCCTGCATCTCCTGCGTTCATGCAATCAACAACATGCTCCGGCCTCTCCCCGGCGTGTCCGATGTCGCGGTCAGTCTCCTCACACGCTCGGTCACGCTGCAGATAGACGACATCGACCGTCTCTCCTCCGTCACGGAAACAATCGATCTGGGCGGTTTCAATGCCGAACTCGTTGCTGTTGACCCCCTCCTCTTGCACACAGCTACCCGTGCCATCTCCCTCCGCGTCGATGGCATGCACTGCCGGTATGTACTCACCTTCTCCTCCCTTTTTCTCTCTCTCACCCGTTCCCACCAGTCAATGTCCCGCCAAAGTGTTGGATGCACTGCGTCTCCACAACGTGGATATCACAAAGCCGTTCCTCGATCACTCTGACCCTATCATCAGCATATTATATCAACCAGCTCCCCCTCACGTCACCATCCGCTCTATCATTGCCTCTATCCACGCCATTGACCCTGCATTCAAGGTATCCCCCTATCACCCCCCATCCCTAGAGCAGCGCACCCGTTCCATGCAGCTCCACGAGCGTTCAACCCTCCTCAACCGTCTCCTCTTTACATTTGTCGTTGCAATCCCTGCCTTTATCATCAGCGTCGTTTACGTGAGCTGCGTTCCCTCCGGAAACACCTCCAAGGCCTATCTCATGCAGCCCATGTGGAATGGAAACGCATCACGCACAGTCTGGTCTTTGTTTTTTTTGGCAACCCCCGTCATGTTTTATAGTACAGCCCGCTTTCATCGTCGCGCAATCAAGGAGATCCTCGCCTTGTGGCGCAAAGGAAGCACGACCCCGATTGTCTCCCGCTTCACAAGGTTCGGCAGCATGAACCTTCTCGTAATACATTTCCCTGTCCCTTTCTTTCTCTCACTCACCAGCCTTCTCTTTAGGTCTCCGCCGGCGTCTCCGTCGCGTATTTCGCTTCTGTCGTACTTCTAGCCCTTGCTGCCTCTCAGCCCCCTGCGTCAAATGGAGTTGGAGACACGACCACATACTTTGACTCCGTCATCTTCCTCACATTTTTCTTGTTGGCTGGTAAGTGATATGTATTGGTATATCCCGTCGGTCGAGCGAACTCCCAACTGTTCAATAGGTCGCTATCTCGAAGCTTACGCAAAAGCGCGAACCGCCGACGCTGTCACAGCGCTTGCTTCCCTTCGCCCAGCAGAGGCATTCCTTGTCACCCCCCGTGATCAGTGCGACCCGCCTTCTTATTCCTCAGACGACGACATCGAAAAAGGTGACCCAGTAAAAGATGCCCTTGCCCTCATTCCTGGCCGCAAGGTAGAAAAAGTATCCGTTGATCTTCTCGAAGTCGGCGACATTGTTCGTGTCTCGAACGGTGCAACTCCTCCCTCTGATGGCACCATCATTCCTGGCGCGGAGACCTCGTTTGACGAGAGTTCTCTCACCGGCGAGGCTAGGCCGATCAAAAAGAAGCCTGGAGATCGCGTGTTCCTCGGCACCATCAACAAGGGAAAAGCCGTTGATATCAGACTGGATGCCGTTGGCGGCGCGACCATGTGAATATTCATTCAGCCCCTGTAGTTACCGTCTCACACACATTTTCCATAGGTTGGATCACATTGTCGAGATCGTTCGTGAAGGACAAGTCCGTCGTGCCCCAATTGAGCGGGTCGCGGACAAGGTGACAAGCATATTCATTCCAGTTGTAACCCTTCTCGCCACCTTCACTTGGATCATCTGGCTCGCTCTCGGACTAGGAGGTGGAATCCCTCGTGATTATCTCGACATCGAAACTGGTGGCTGGGGTATGTACCCTATTCCAGTTCTTTATCATCAGCTGAACTTATTCTATACTAGTCGTGTGGTCGCTCGAGTTTGCTATCGCAGTGTTCGTGGTTGCCTGCCCCTGTGGTATTGGTCTCGCAGCTCCAACTGCCTTCCTCGTTGGTTCAGGTGTTGCAGCCAAATTCGGCATCCTTGCGCGCGGCGGAGGCGCAGCATTTGAAGAAATGGCCCAAGTCGACGTCGTAGTGTTCGACAAGACCGGAACACTCACCGAGGGAGGCCAACTTCAAGTTTCAGACTTTGAAGTCACTCACGGATCACCATGGACGTCCCAGACTATCATTGGAATTGCTGCCGAGCTTGAGTCCGCGTCATCTCACCCATTAGGCACCGCTATCAAGCAGTACGCAGCCAAGTGCGAGGCTGCCGATGTGAGCGCGACCGATTTCGACGAGGTTGCTGGGCGCGGTATCAAGGCATACTTCGAGGAATTGCGTTGTACAGCTCTCATTGGCAGCGAAGCTTGGATGAGGGAGCAGGGGATCACCCTGGATGACGCGACCGCTTCCACGTTAGCCAAGTGGGCGACCGAGGCCAAAAGTACCATCCTTGTTGCGATCGGCGATGCCGACACGTTTTCTATTGCGGCTATCTTTGCTGTGACTGATTCTCTGCGGCCGGAAGCCCCCGATGTGATTCGACTATTCCACGACAGAGGCATCGGAACATGGATGATTTCTGGAGACAACGAACAAACGGCAAAGGCTGTCGCAAAAATGGCTGGCATCCCAGAAGCCAATGTCTTGGCAGGGGTGCTTCCTCACCAGAAAGCGGAAAAGATCGAATGGTTGCAATCGAACGGTGCCAAGCGTCCTAATTCGAGATGGAAGAGGCTTTTTGGCATGAAGAGGACGAACGAACGGTGTATCGTGGCGATGGTCGGCGATGGTATCAATGACGCTCCGGTGGGTCGCCCGTTTTCTCCTGATGTTTCGGTCCACTCACAGATGGGGAAGGCCCTCGCTGCGAGTGACATTGGCATCGCCATTGGTTCTGGCAGTGACGTTGCCATATCGAGCGCCTCATTTATTCTGGTATCATCGCACCTCCAGAGTCTCTTCACGTTGTACGACCTGTCGCGAACAGTGTTTTACCGCGTCAAACAAAATTTCGTGCGTACCGCGGTGTATGTCGTTCGAGACGTTGGCGCTGATTCTCTTTTCAGGGTTGGGCGTTCGTGTACAATATTATTGCGTTGCCGGTGGCTGCTGGGGTGATATACCCTGCTGGTCACGCACGTCTTTCTCCCATGTGGGCATCGTTAGCCATGGCTTTATCGTGAGTATTCGTATGGGTGTTCCTTCAAGAAGTTTACCTCCTTGTTTTCAAGCTCTGTATCTGTCGTCACCTCGTCGTTGTTACTCAGGTTGTATAGAGAACCCAAAATGTAGAGTATCTAAGAGATCTTTCTAATTTACTCTTACCAGATGTGGACGTATTATGTAATATGGTGTACACCGTTCCTACTCGGGAAATGCCGCCTGCGGCGGCCTTACTATCATGGAGATTTTTTATACGTTGGGTGCGCGCGCAGTAGTACGCGACAGTGTTCTTGCTCACGTGTGGCAAAGTGAACATCATAACGCTGGTATTTGCTGCTCCATTCACATGTCTAAATCATGTGCAGGGTATCACGTGGAGGTGATCACGTGTCACTGGGTGAATTTCGGACAACCAAGAGTCCTTGCAAGCAAGGTGATTCCCGCTACTTACTTGCCCGGACTTATCGTGATCCTCACGTTGGAGCCCGAAAACTTGCATTGTGTGAAGTCGCCCGTCGTTAGACGGTACATACGGAAAGAAACTGCGAGTTTCTGTCAGCAGCCTATGCCACATTATGCTTTGGCTTCCGTAGGCTCTCACCTTCCGTTCCCGGGCCCGAAGGTCAAGTTGAAATAACCCCGGCCGAACTCTGACGCAAGTCCATATCTGGGAAATATATTACGAGGCAAGAAAAGACAACAACGTCGTGGGAGTCTAAGGAGCGCTCTCGCTGACTCGGCGGCGCTTATCAGTTGTGAGCTGTCTCAGTGACCGGACACACTTTCCTGCTCTTTCATCACCCTGATGAAGTTCTGGAGAAAAGACCAACAACTAAAGAATGGTGAGTACTCGGGTAAGACGTCTTACCCAGTTTGCTCACTGTGACCCAAGAGTCCAACTCCCTTTCTCGTAAGGACGCAAAGTCGATCAAAATCGATGGTCGACATGAAATATTGTCGGTCACGTTTTCGCTCGACGCGAGGTACGTCATAAGTGGCGGAAAAGAAGGCAAGGTTCGACGTTGGCGAGTGGAAGATGGCGGAGGGATGGAGACGCAGCTCATGAATGTGGGCAGGACTGTCTTTGACATTGTGGCATCGCGCGATGGCAAGTGGATCGTGTGCGGGACGCGCGACGGCGTGGCGATATGGAGTGCAAAGACGCGCGAAAAAGTGAGCGAGTTCTTCAAGGGTATGGTCGTGTGCGCGTTGGATGTCTCGCCAGGGTCGACGAGGATCGCGACTGGATCCGAGGATGGTGCCCTCAACCTCTGGTCTATCGTAACAGCCCCCAAGGCGCAGA
>JBBPLG010000833.1:0-12943 GCA_038089695.1 Xanthoconium separans | reverse complement strand
TCTTTCACGGCGCTTCAGCTCAAGATTCGCACTCCTGCGATACCCACGGGGACAAGGTCAGGCATTAATTAGGACATTGTCTCCGCCGTCTTCTCTTCAAGTTTAAACCGTCGCTAGTTCGACGACTCTAGATCGCGCCCCCAGTTGCCTCGAGAAGTCCACTCCTCCGATCGCGCACTACCTCCCAGCAAGGCCAGCCCATCTCATTCTCGACACAACCCTCCCCGGCGGACACGGCGACAAGAGCTGAGCTGTGGCCGGTGTCCATGGGACCTCGCTGCGCTATATCGATGAAGAACCTAGATCTCGTCGCGTGGGGTCCCGGCGGTGTAGAGCGGATTCCTGATCCTCTTTTTTTTTGGTTTCCTTCTCCTTCCTTTTTTTCGCAGGGCGCCGACCCTGTGACATGATCATGGTCCACGGAACGTGGACACGCCGCTCGCTTACCACTTGGTCCCAGACTCATCACAGCAAGTCCAAAGACATCCATTACTGCCCTCAAAGGAAGATGTGACCCTTGAAGGCGTCGTAGATTAGCTCAAAACTCAGGGTGCGTTGTCAGAGTAATATGCGTAACGAGACTAGCTGCCGATTTGGCGACGTCGGCTTTTTTTTTTCTGCAGCCACATCGTCCTTTTTTGAATATACTGGACGAGATCGATCGTGCATTCCAACGAGGTGAGGCGCGTGGGCGAACTATCCTATTATCACATTTACTCCACTTGGCAAGTCAGCGTGAGGCTGATCCATACTACGGAACAGAAACGACTGCCGCTTCCGTCATGTCCACACCGACCGAGTTGCCGACACCCGCCACGACCTGCCACGACTCAACGTTCAGTCACTTCAGGCCCCCAATCTCCCCAATTTCGGTAGTCTGGCCCATCATACATCTTGTCAGTACCCTTGAAGGCTCATCACGTGTATCAAACAGCTACCATAAAACCCCCCTAGGCGCAAGTAGGTTCGCTATCCCGTTCCCTGTATTGTATTTTTTTTTCTCGCCTGAGCAAGCGATGTCGCTTCTCAAGGTCCCTATCCTCCTCCCGTCCGTTTGGCTCTTCAACATATCCTTCATGTCCCCTAACGCCCCTCCTGACGAATCTGAATGTGTATATGGTGCCTTTTATGAACGTATATGTCCCGCCACATGGCCAATCCTACACAGGGTACGCACGCTTTCCCATCACCGACCGACGTGTTGCCATGTCCAATGACCAAAGCACTGACCCGCGCCTTCTTCCGAACCACAGCTCTCCGCTTCCATCCCATGCATCGCCGAACTGACCGTCCTCCTCGCCATCAACATACCCTCGTCCCTCTCCTCCAAAGTCCTCTCCCGCCTCGTCCTCACCGGCGCCCAACTCCCCACCCCGCACGTCAACCACTACTTCCTCGTCGGGTCCCTCATCGCCGCCGTCGGTGGCCTCGGCCGTCTCTGGTGCTTCCGCGCCCTCGGACGCCACTTCACCCACCAGCTCACCGTGCGCAAGGACCACGAGCTCGTCACGACCGGGCCGTACGCGCTCGTGCGGCACCCCGGGTACCTGTTTGGGCAGCTCAGCGCACTGGGCATGTCGCTCGTCATCGCGAGCCCCGGGTCGTTTACGCGCCGGTGTGGGTGGCTCGGGACGACGCTCGGGCGGGTGGTGATCGGGGTGTGGGTGGCGCAGATCGTGTTGGGGTGGTTGTTGAGCTATGCGCGGTGTCGGAGCGAGGACGCGCTGTTGAGGGCGCGGTTTGGGGAGGAGTGGGAGCGGTATTCGAGGAGGGTGCGGTATCGGATGATTCCTGGTGTGTACTAGAGCGTGGTTGTAGGTGAGTAGTATGGGGGGGTTCAGAAGCCTGTGTATCATACATAGATGGGCGCGGACGTGGTGATGGTGTTGTAGTATGTACTATGGTCGTGATGTACGACGCGTCGGATACCCTTGACCTAAGACACGTTCATGTATAGTTATGGATATGTACCCTTGTTCTGTCCTGATGGAAACCAGTTTGCACACAAGGCCGTGATGTTTTCGATATACTCGAGTCGTAGGTAATTTGAATCAGATAGTCTTTGCCATCGAACTTGACTTGAAGGCCGCGCAACAAAGTTCGACGTGATACGTATTCTGTCCCATGTACTTGTGCAGGATTCGTTGGACGTATGCTGCAAAGTTACTACGCGATCTCAGGTCACGAAAAATCGGTCAGTCATATGAAGCAGGGTTGAATGACAGACCCGCTTCAGTATTGCTTCCAGGGCCCCCCTTGACAGTAGCTAGATTAACATGCCTTTTCATCAACGTTTAGGAGGCGCAGGCCCACCCAGATATGGGTCTCGGCGCGAGGCACAATTTGTGGGTATCGCGGTGGCAAAAAGCAATAAGGCAACAACAAGGGTTAGTAAGGGGGAGCTTGACCCAATCCATCCAAGGACGAGAGGAACGTGTGACACCTGACTCGCTGAACCTGTCAGGATTCACAACGACAGGGACCTACATACTACGTACCATCCCGCGATGCCGTCTAAACGATTTAAATCTACCGCGTGCCGGTTCCTGCTTGAACGCGTCCACAACGGTGGTATGCCTACCTGATACTGAGTGCTGTCTCATGGCGTTCAAGCAGCACTGGATGTAATCTCTAAGCGTGCGTGAAGAGGGCCATGTTGGATGATGTAGGGAAGAACGTCGTCGTGATAGCCTGAGATGTCCATGTCTGGCCAATGGCGGAGCACCCGAGCTTTTGACGTCATCCCAGGCTACGGGTTATGCCCCGATGATCAACACCATGACTGGCTCTGACAAGCAAGTACGACGGTCCGAGCTGAAACATCGCTGTAGAACTCACGGAAGAGGCGCAGAAGCAAGGAGCGACCTCCGGGCCGCCTCGGACGATAGTATGGTTATGTAAGCACTGATGCTTGGCTAATGTTTGCTTTTGTTTACTTGAAGTGCACATATATTTTTGGTTCTCTCTCATTAGGAACTGGAGTCCTGAGGCGTGCCATTCGTGAGTTTCAAAGCTCTTCGTTCATTATTGTCTTGTACTGTCTGTTGATACCACTCTAGCTCTGATCATGTCGAACCAACCTCTTCCTTCTCTGCAGCCCGAAGAATTCATCGCACGACGTTTTGAAGCGCTCACTGAATTCAACCCTCGTTTTGAAGATGATGTGCACGCGCTCTACTATGCGCTGCTCTTCCACTACTTTTCGCCTCACCACAACTTCATGCTCACGCCGACATTCATGTGTGGTCCTGCAATACCTAGCAAATCTACCGCTCTCCCCGATTTCGTCGTCGCAAAGGTCATCAACGAGTTTGAATCCGACGACCGGCCGCTCCTCCTTCTCAACATCATAGTTCGCGCGCCTGACGACCCGCATCCTGATCTGAGGCGCCACACGCATCATTTGAGGCGTTGCATGATTTCAGCTGCGAGGAAGATACCCAAGGATGGGAAACTAGTTGGTCTGTTGGCATGTGGTGCGGATGTGATCATCGCTAGGCTCGAGGCTCCTGGCATTGTTCACATTGATGAATCGACGCACGACGTCAATAGCACAACAGTCAGGGAGTTCTTGCTAGGTGTTGCGATGGAAAACATTCAAGGTAATGTGTTCATCGGATTCCTTGCTGCAAGCGTCACTGACCAATGCGCTGTTCAGCAGCTATACTGTAGGGAATGCGTGCCACCTCATGCACGCATGTCCCACTTCGTCTTCCCCGAATTGACCTTGTACGATACGTGACATCGCCATTACCTCGAACTGCTTGTACTTGTAATTAAAGCCTTGCTGTAGCCTCCGAGTAGCAAGAATCCGAATCATTCCGTGTAGCAGATTTATCTGTGTTCATGTCCGATAGCTCTTGTTGAGAGATTCTCCAAGTTAGCTTACCACGACTTTTATCACGGACCCATGAATTTCGCCCCTAGTGCCTGCCCCGTTAGCAAAGTGTGCCCATATTGACGGAATGCATGACGCGTCAGAACAAACACCACTTGACCTAGACCACGATCCAGAAGGCGTTGCGGTATCAACACCCTGTCCACATCTTGCTTGCGTTACGGCATACTGATCTGAGATTCAGTCACTCGGGCGCATGTGTACGACACAAACACACTCACCGCGTGGATCGTCGCGCGCCAAATCTCATATGTCTATATGCATCGATGCGGACAATCCTGAACAGCCATGACGTGAACAAATCTCTTTGAAGAATCCTAAATAAGCCAGAGTCGTGTGGCAACAAAGTTGAAGTGGAGAAAAGTAGGATTTGACAACAAGATTAAAAAAACGCTGGACGGAGACAGTGCGCTGCATCCGCATCAGATCGGTCGGGACCGTCGGACAGTGGTGCCCATTGTCAGGTTCGGGTAGGCTACTGTCTCCCATATAGACTGTCGTCATATGTCTATATTGTGTCATACGGCCCACTGCCCAGTGGCAGACTTGAACGCTGTCCAGGGTTTTCAGCGTAGCCACCCGCATTGATAAAACAACTTGACGTTCTCGTTGCCGTACGTTCCTTGTAGGCTGGTCGTCCAACGTTGGATGTGAGTATTCGTGTGAAGGACGGACAGCGAGCACGCGAACCCCATCATGAGAGAACAAATGTCGGCGTGTCAGTCACGAGGCACGTAATGAAAAGGTGATTGTTAAACCTACTTGGGGCGGACTTCGAGTTGAGGGTCGTCCCATATCACCTACGTCTTCGAGCAGAAGTGAAAGCAGGACCAGAGTACTAACCCGATGGCAGCTCTTCACGGTGATTTCTAGATTCGGTGGGAAGTATGGATACTTGTAGCCAAATATGTCGTCGTTATGGATATGAGACGAAGTTATGGATGTGAGGGCCCGCCGGGGTGGTGTTTGTGCCATTGTTTACGAATGCCTGAGACTCGTCTGGACAATATTGACCATGACCATTTCCTGGTCATCTTGCCTCTCATGTCGCAATTATCCAGTCCCGAAGCTCACGCGCTCAACGTACATTGAAGCAATCAGTAGATGCAAATCCCAAACTCTATCCTTGTTGAGGGTTGGTCACATTTTTCGTTGCATGAACGGCACGAGGATCCACCACAACGATCTTGCAGGGATTCATTTATCCCCTCAAGCATATCAAGATGTTGAGTTGCAGTGCCGCGATAAGTAGTAAGCAAATTAAATTCACCCCGGAAGGTTTCATACTCATTCCAAATTCGAACGCGTCACTTCGCGTTGACAGGCTGTTAATGAGTGACCAACGTATGCGTCACTAGTAGTCTCATTACACTCTCCTCTTGCTTGCCTGCTTTACTGAACCAATTTAAGCTGTATTTTCGCTAGTGGTTGCCCGCAGGTTCACCAAGACATTGGTAAAGGCGTACCCTCACTCGGGCTGACGTACAAAGATGGCGCTGCAGGATGGCGTTTTCAACGGGGTCAGCGCGATGATGCCGACACGACAGACGACAGGACTTACAACGCGACATGCCGTTTGTTGTGGCGCCCTCATTCGTCACCCATACTCTTCTCACAAATGCTGGCGTGTTGATGCATCGATGGTGACGATGTCGTGTACACACACTTGCATGTAGTCGCTTGTGTCTCCCTCACCACATACATCCATTGACCCCTGTGAATTGTTCAGCATGCCTCTCCTTCTTGTCCTTGTCACAAGGTGCAATGATACCACAGTGAATGACATGGTGGTATGACTCACACCCATATTTCGAACCTCATCAATTCGAAGCTGGGACAGTCAGAGGTGCATGGTTGTAGGTCTACCACTTGAAGCCCTTATACCAACTGTGTGAATGTCTCTTTCTGTGGACATATGTCATGCCAATTATATGATTATGAATAGCAACTGGAAGTGCTACAGGCTGCATTAACATTCAATCAGCTGAATTGTTGAGTTCCCTAATTCCTGTTAATACTTTTTGATTCATGTTGTAAGAACTGAACTGCATCAATTGATATCATCAAAAGTAGCTAAAGCAGATTGTCTGCCTCCTTCCAATTTGCATTCCTCACTGTCCAAATGCATTCTGGCTGGCCTCTGCCAACACAAACTCATCACACTCAATTCTACTCTTCTTGACATCCACCATGTATAGGAAAATTGTACTGAATGCACCTCTGTTGGACCATCAGAAACACATCTGTGAGACATTGAATTGGAAGACATACAAGCCAAAAAGAAAAGCAAAGGGCATGTTATTGTTGTTCCCTGATGCTGTGATGATGGCAGATGATACAAGTGGGCCAATAAATGCAGATGTTTTTCCAACCTGCATGTTGAAAGTCAGGCATTGTATAACATTGCATATCAAAACAACATACCACTGAGAACAGTGCAAAGAAGAGGAACCTAGAGCATAATATGACTCACATGAAACAGAGAAGAATAAACTGAGAGACTCACATTTGAGGAAGAGGTGAGACCTCACTAATCATGGTCTGGCTGTATGCATACCATGGACAAACCATCAGACCATAATATACTTGGTATAGCCTGCCAACAATTATCAAGTAAAGTGGAAGTATATGGAATGGATCCTTACCATATCTCCCAAACATGCTTGAATCCAAATTTGTTGGTATGGACTCCTATAAGACCCCACACAGTGAGAATCTAGTGGTAATTAGGAAAACCATAATCAAGGTAATGGCTTTGACAAACCAATATCCAAAACACATTGAAGGACAGCATCTATGAAACCTTCAGACCCTTTTTGTTTTCAGATATTGAAAGTCTAGCTTACCTTCTTAGTTGATATCTTATACTTTTTCTGAACCAACCAAAATCCACTGAGAGTAGAAAAACATGAGTTTGTTATAGGTGAGGACAGAAGGAAAAGGACTTACTAGATTCCAAGAGCTTGGGTGATTAGACCAACAATCAACAGCAATGTCAATTGGAGAGTGGAATATGTGACAACACTATGCACAGACCATTCAGAAGCATTGGATAAATGAATATCTGTCACATACCTGTTCTGCAGAGTTCCAATAACAGTTCTGTAGAAAGGCAAGTCAATAAATGTTTGTTCCAAGGGCTTGGACCATACACAGTTGTATTCAGAACATCACCCCTGGATAAATATACAAGCTAATCAACCAATCAAAGACAAATCCCAAGTAAGAAGTAGACATACATAAGGAAGTAAAAGATGAGATATAGGAATGTCTGTTTGAGTCGCATGCATTCCTTAATCGCAACATATGTCTGCCGGAATCCGATCGTCAAAAGAGAGCTTCCGGGAGGAAGCGACAATCCAGGTCGACGTTTCTCAAGAATGAACCAAGGTAGAGCCAAAGCCACTGTATTGAGACAGTACATTCAGTGCACCATATTGAAGAAAGAGGTATCACGTACACCAAACTGCGCCCGAGAATGCTATAAGCACGCTAAATGCTTTCGTGTTGTTCTCTGTGCTTTCCCCGGCTTTCAATCCTTCGAGAATACCCACCATGATCACAAGGATGACTACTTCCCCAACGGAAGAAACAGTGAATGATATGTTCGAAACCCTGTTTCTGGACAAAGACTCGAAAGCAGCATGTTTATCCGCACTGGAAAATGAATCAGAAGAGGGATATCATGATGTTTCAGACCTCACTTTTTAGTCCCTTCGATAACTTGTTTGGCTGACTCCCGAACCTCCGGTAGATTATGGGTCAAGCCTGGGAATGCAGCAGTCCAAAATGTAAGGGCACCCTATTTCGATATTACAGGCTATGAGGGTAAAAACTATTTAGATCTATCGCGGCGCATACCTGGTATGTTATTACTAGTAGCAGAAGCGTGAGTAGTTGGTCGCACCGATCTCGACGTCGTTACGTCCCGAGAACGAAGTAAAAACTCACGACCCAAGATATAGAGAGCGACCCCTGCCTGCCACTTGGATGGGTCTTCAACGCCAAGCCACGCAAAAGAGACAGCAACCGCGAGCAGCGTAAATATGATGGTGATGTTAGGTCTCCCTCCGCGTCAGAGATGGGATTGACAATGATGGGATATGTTGATTTACCTCCATTGACCATAATCCGCCCAGGCGCCAACGACAAGAAGCAGGACAGCTTGGATGGCAAAACTGATTCCGTTCGTGAGGAGAACGATAGAGTTGACTGTCGCAGCGAAGCGGTCAACAACCTTGCTACGACATGTACGATGCAAATACGAACCGTCCCTGATCCTTCCAAGGTAAGGGAGTACGCATCCGGTGCTGGCGCCGCACGGCGCAGAATATGGAGGATGCGCTGGATCATAGCCGGCAAGATAGAGCAAGTTCTGGAACTGTGAGGGACCAAAGTTGAAGCCAGATAAGCCATTGTTTCCCTAGAGAGCGGTTAGCTGGGGCATCGAGAGATGAATAGGCTAGAGGACGTACGACGTAATAGAGATAGAAGGCCCAAAGCTCTCTGCGGGTTGTGATGAACGCCGCGTCTGCCGTTTCAGACTCAGCTGGCGTTGCAACGATGGGCTCGTCCGACAACTTGTCAATCCCATCGTGCTTGGGAAACTCAAGGCTGGAACGCCCAAGTTGCTCACTGTTCGGTAGGCTCATGGTTGTTGAACGCAGCTTGGGACTGCAACGTTAGCCCCGATCGGCTAAATAGCACCATGTTCACACACCACCTTGTTCGGACCGTTCAAGACTTCGAAATGTGTGAGTCTTCCCATTGATACTTGCCTTTGTATTACCTTTCTTGTCAGGTGGTCCCGCCAGCATCGGAACGTGGGCTGGCCGCATCAGAACGTTTGATGGCTTGCTCAAAGTGCTATCCATAGGTATGGCCGGTATCGGAGAGTTTCCACAATCACCTGCCCGGGCCAGTGGGATGGTCATTGTCCGTACTACTCGCAACCCAACGCTCCAACTTAAATGGGCTTCAGGCCGAGGGATTGTCTTTTCATGATTTGACGACGGGCTTGTATTCCGAATCAGGCCTCTGAGAATTCTGCCAATAGTGGAATACATGCTTTTTACTACAGTGCCTCTATTCACAATACCAATCAAAGAACACACATGATGTCATCACCAATGTAGCTTGTGTGTGGGGCATTGATATCCCCATGGATTCTTGAAGAGGTACAGCTGGTGATAGTCCTCGGCATCATACCATGGCCCAGCCTCGATGATCTCTGTAACGATTTTCTTTCCCTTGGGTGCAAAATGCTTCTCCTGGACCTCCTCCGTGACACGCTGTGCGATACTGGCTTGTTCGGGGCCATGAGTGTAGATGGCAGACCGATATTCTAGTAGTATGGGTGTAACAAATGATCAAAAGACGTTCTGTCACAGAGTCTTCACGACGTACGGGTACCAGTGTCCCCCCCCTGTCTGTTCAAAGTCGTTGGGTCATGCGTGCGATAAAAGAACTCTAGACAAGATCCGTCAGTTTCTGAAATGGGGCTCTGCCATGGTATCACCGCATGCACCCACCTACGAGTTCTTCGTACGTGACGATGGAGGGATCAAATTCGATCTTCAACGCCTCCGCATGATCCGTCGTGCCAGAACATACTTCCGTGTAGCGCGGCTTGGTCGACGATTCCTTGCCTCCCGTGTACCCCACTGAGGTCTTCAATATACCCTTGTTCTCGGAAGGTGGGTAGTGTTTCAAGAAGATGTGCTCTACGCCCCAGAAACATCCTCCCGCAAAGGTGGCGATCTCGGGCTGTGATCCTATCCCATGGACAAGCAGTCAGCGTTTGCTGCACACACACGTCGCGGTTGCGTAATCAATACCTGAAGTCATTTTGGCGCGATATTGAGATGCGTCGATGCCGCCTGTAGAGAAAGCTTTCGTAGCGAGCGAAGCAAGTCCTGAGCGAACTTTACCGAACATGTAGAACGAAGAACTGGTCAAGGCGCGTACTTATAGCCACGGGAGGAGGCGGTGACGGTGGCACTCACATGATCGGAGTGAGCCATGGCCGTGCATTTAGTGATCACCTCAGTAAGCACCTTTCCCGCAGCCAATCATTGTCCTATGCGTCGCTGTAGAAACATTCATCGATCGTCAGATCGAGAGCATCCCACGTGATGAACCTGTGTTGTAAGACAAACCTATCTCCTACGATCCACGAAGTCGCGCAACGCCAAATTTGTCCCAGAGGAAGGGGGCGTTGGTGTCTTGCCACCTACCTGTGCCTCGGGAATCAAATGATGGTTGTATTCTCAAGACTTACTCACGCGATTCCTGTCAAATGAATCTGACTCGGATTGCCCAAAGGCTATGGAAGTCCTGGCCTGAGAACAGCAAGTAGACGACATGGAGAAGATGGGGGTCTACAATCAAGGTCAAGTTTGGAGCCTGAGTATGTCAATCCCCAGTTACTTAACACCGAGACAAAAACAGAACCAAAACCACAAAAGGCACCTGCTTCAAGTTTCCAAACAAAAAATCACCCATATCTTGACACGTTGTCAGACTTTGCGCAGGGACCCCGCCCAACGTTCAAACGTGTGGACGTTAGGCCTCGCAAGAACGGTGTCTAGAAGGTGCATAGTGCATAGCGTGCACCTGCAGGTCCATTCGCGTCTAGCCACTTTCCGAGAACATACCCACAGACACCCAATAATCCACCCACCGCGCCACATCATCGCCCGAGAGCGGCTCGAGCGTGCGCATCGTCTCGCTCACCCGCTCCGCCACCTCTGTCACGAAACGCGCAAACCCAAGCACCTCTGATTCCTTTTCCATCACGTCCACTCCCGACGCTTCGTCCCCCTCTGCCAACGCCCCCAAGTAATCGAGTAACTTGATGGCAGGCTTGAGTGTCAAGATAAAAATAAACACGTTGTCAACGATGTCGTACACTTTTCCGGGATCCGTTCCTGATGGAGATAAAACTCACCACGCGTTTCATATCAGCCTCGCTAGCTTGCGCGGCGCACGCGTTCAATCGCGTGACCCATTGACTGAACGGAATCAACGCGAGGACTGACGACGTCACATGCTTTTGATAAAGCATCTCGCCAATGTTCTGCATCAGTCCCCTCCACGCGACTGGCCGGGGATGCACCAAGTTGACGGCAAGAGGCGGCTCCTCCTCTGCAAACGCAACATCGAGTATCGCATTGCAGACGGCGTGGGGAGGAAGCCAGGACGCGACCTTGCACCCACGTTAGCCAAACGCGACACCACCGGACAGTCATGGTGGCTTACCCCGGAGGCGTCCGGCAGTGCACCCAAGTGCACGCTCGACTTGACAATGATGGGGATCCAGTTCGAAGTTGACCACGCACCTCGCGGTGCACCGCCTGTGATCTGTCCGATCCTGAATGACGTTGCCGGTAACCCACTCATCGCGAGAATCTAGTGTCCGTGGTGAGCGCGAGGACTCTAGGTCGACCGCACGCGTACGCACCCGCTCAGATACATACTTGCTCGCGCCATAACCAGGTCCTACAGCGACTCCTGCATCGTACTGCACCTCCTCCGGGAACATACCCCTGTTCTTATCCCATCCCTGCGCCGATCCGATAGACGACGTGAACAAAAACCTTGGCTTAGTCGTCCACCTAGACGAGCGCGCCAAATCAATCAAGTGCCGCGTCCCCTTCACCTGCGACTCAAAAGACGACAACGCGAGATTAAAATCGACGAGCCAGGCATTATGTATGATGACCGTCACCGCGTCGCGGATCTCGGCGTACCTGCAGGCGTCGAGCGATAGGTTCGGTCGTGATGTGTCTCCCTCGACGTAGACGAGCTTTTCTGACTCGAGTAAGGCGGTGGCGAGCCCACGGTCCTCGAATGCAACGCGCTGTCGATGTTGGATCGTCGTCCCTTTGGAAGGCCGGTTGAACGCGTACACAACGGCGACGTCCTCGTGGGCCAACAAGGACGCAAGCAGATACGACCCTAGCCCTCCCGTCGAACCAGTCAACAACGCGACATGGCGATGGTGACACCTCTCCCACTCGCCATCGCCCACCATCAGGCTGTCTCCCAATCCGACCGCGTACTTGGCAATCATGGCCTCGATGCCTGCTTTCGGATCCGGGCTAGCTGACGGACAAGCCTCCACCACCCCGACGCCAGCCACGCAGCGAATCAAATGGCTTGCAAGCTGTCGAAGGGTAGGGTTCGCGAAAACCACGTTTTGACCGATTTTCGACGCTGCTTCTCGAATTGCCTCGTGCGAGGAAGCCCTCATAGACCCTATGATGCGGTTCTTGAGGAACGTAGACGATAGGCTGCCCCGATTGAGTCATGAAGAGTCGTGAGGTGAATGGGACTGACCTGTCGAGTCCTTGCTCAAACAGGTCCACGTCAACCTGAACGGGCTTGCCCGCATGGACAGCTGCCGCGTGCACCATCAACCAGTCTTCGACATTATTCTGGGACCACGACGCTGGGAGCGGTATGTCGATCCCAGCCTTGACACTCGTCTCCATAGCCACGTACCTAGGAATCATGAGGACAGAGTGGACGAGCACAGCGGAAAACTCACAGTGCATCAATCTCTGTTTCGTACAGTGACATCGTTGCCTTCTTCATCACCGTCCCCTTGCTGGTTCGCAACATGGGTTTCTCCTTACGCGTCACCAAGATCATCTCTTTGAAGATCCGGCTAAACGCCGGCGCCTCCTTGTTGGCCTCTTCTACGTCTGGCCTGGTGGAAGGATTGTATACCATTCAGCGCCGAGCTGCATCCACCAAGAAAAACAGCCCACCAAATGACGTTTCTAAACGCGGCGACCTGCGCCTCATCCTCAACGTCAATCGCATACTCGGCTCTCGGTTCGACAAGGATGCCCGTCTGGTTTCTTCCCCGTCCAAACATGCACACGCCCGCCAAGTGTTTGTTCGAGCCGACCACCGCTTCCATCGGGGCAGGTACCGTCTTTTCGCTCGACGCGTGGACGAGGACGTCGTCCAGCCTGCCGACGCTATGATACGCGCACGCGTGGTGAGTATATGCGTAGCTGCTTTCGCAAGGACAAC
>JBBPLG010000832.1:0-12944 GCA_038089695.1 Xanthoconium separans | reverse complement strand
CTTGTTGACGGGGCGGAGCTATTGAGCTTGTCGAGACGGTCCAAAAGGTGGGGGTACGTTGAATGAGTCGTTGTGCTCGTCAGAGGGTGGTGCTATGTCGAGTGTGCCATTGTCCAGATAGGCTGTGTGGTGAAGGTGGATGGCAGGAGACAAGCAAGAAGGGAAAAAAAAAATCCCAAGTCCGCTGCAGTTAGAGTCTGCAAACATAGTCATATACCGCATACCTGCCTATCTAATACTAGACTGGTGGACTAGTGGATAATGCATGAATTATTTCCATTTTTGGTACATAGCTGTGTAACTCGCGAGTTCAATTCCGGGTACTCCACATTATTTCACGACGGTTTCTACACTTTCGCTGCTTTTCCTCCTTGGCTGCCTTTGATGGAATAGAGAAACTATGAATAATTCTAAAAAGTAAGCATAAGTGATGTGCTAATTTGCTGATGCACGCAAAACGGATAGACTGGACGCCGACCGCGTCGTTAAATGTACGTCTCCCTACTCAGTTCAGGTGTGCCCGTTGCCTACGATCTATCTAGTCCCTACATCGCTCCACTACGGGAGACGCCTTTGGCGAAATCGACACTCGTTTTGTCTACATCGCCGTTAATGCATCGTCGTTCCTCGGTCGTTTGGATATGTCAGTGACGTCGAGAAGGCGGTCTCATACATCCATCAGTGTCGCAAGGTACGGCGCGATTGCTGGCGCGGAAAGTCATGCCACCCAAGGTAGGTGATACCTCGTCGATGCTCACCACTCTGATTTTCCCTTCGCAGTCTGCACTCACGATTCTAGACCGATTGGACCGAGTTGATTTGGAGATGCCGTGTTGGTGGTTGGGAGAACGACAACGTGCGAATGGAGGACTTGATGGTCGTCTTGAAGAATACCCGACGCCGATGTATGTACCACGAACAACACATTTTTTTTCACTGACGTGGTCTTTGAGCAGGTTTGCTACTTGTTTTGGGTACTGTCAGCATTGTCGATCCTGAAGGATTTATTTTCTCCGCTTAGGACCCAGAAACAGGTGGCATCGGTGATTGGCAGGGGTGACATGGTCGACATCTTTCACACTCACTTTGGAGTTGCGCGCAAGCTATATTAGTTTGTGCAATTCCTTCTGCCTGGAAAGTGAGCGTAGTGTGAAGAATCCTCTGGCTTTTACGGTAATGATATTTGATAGAGGGGGTCCTTCGCACCGGCAAGCTCAAAATATGATCATTTTGAAAACGTGCAACATGGCCGCCTACGATGTTGTCAACGCCCGGCAGACCAGAATTTGCGGATCACCTCAGGGACTCAAGACCTGAAACCTGAGGGTGAAGACTACATAATCTGCATGAGGCGAGTAGTGTACCTCCTAGGAATCAATAGTTTTACAACACATGACGTCACCGATCGCAGGTGTGAACGGGAACACGCACGCAACAGCGACGACAGCGGTGAATTACATGTGAAGGAGCGCCATCGATTGCACGATGACATGGGTCACGACAGAAAGTGAGCTGCCATACGGAACTTGCTTGGCAACACTCGAACGGACTGGCCATGTTACATTGTGCTATAGATTAACTCGGAATGGGTTCTTGATTGAATAATGAACAAAAGCAGTGGACAGTAATATGTAAATTTCCTGCAGAAACGTGTGTGAGGAAGGGTAGGTGGGTGGGACCGTCACCTCTCTGTTTTCTTCAAGAGATGTGGTTTGCATAAATAGTTGAATTCCGATCCCATAGCACACATCCACCGCTGAAACAACGCAAGCCAACCTCCTCTCCCGACTTATGTACATAACAGACCCCACATCCCAACGATTGCACGCCAGTAGACCACCCTTCCACGCAGTCCTTACACTCTACGAACCACTTCGATATCGCCCAGGTGTTCGTTGACATCCTCGCCTTCCGCCTCGGCACGCTGCTGTTCTCTGTTGACGTCCGCAAATACCATCGCAGACACAGTCGTACTATCCGCACCAAAATTCGACCGCGACCGCACGCCGAATCCGGTATCAATGTGAAGGCGACCACGGAGGTCCTGAGCATAGAGCGCTCGTATGCTGATGATGAACCGTGGGATGAGAGGGAAAAAAGCAAGAACACCAAATACACCCAGGCATAGGATTGCAATATTGTTTGATACCCCGCCGACTTGGAGCAGCTGAAGGATTTGGAAAAGAACGTTCCTGCAAACGGAGCGTTCGTATTTGGATGAGCAAAAGCATAGGCAGAGAGAGAGAGAGAGAGAGATGCGCCTCGAGTGACATACACGAAAAAATACAGAATTCCGTCTCTTACTAGTAGTTTCATGTAGCGGTTGAGTTGCCACTGCTTCGTTGCTTTGTGCATCGCTACCGCTTGTTTCATGGTTTGGAAGATGGCGAGAATCACCAATGCAGCAGCGAGAACCAACCGCGGGATGATTTTCTTCCACTCGGATGCAAGCGGAACATCAGCGAAGGAGGAAATGCAAAATGCAAAGCTGGAAACTTGGACGATTGTCACTAAGAAACAATAACCAGTTTGTATCAATGCATTATATTTATATCTGCATACCTGAGAAGTGTGTGAGAGCTTCATAGTCACCGAGAGCAATAGGGATGATGGTCTCAGCCACCAAAATGAAGAGAAGGATCCAAAGGATTGTTCTGGACCGATTCCACATTGCGTATACACGCAGAATCATTACCACTACGACTCTGATTAACACGGTGGAAGATGCACTCAGAGGGCGATGTTACTCACAATCGGCAACGAAAAGGAACACCACGAATGTCCATACTGTTACTGAAAGTATTACCGTACCTGTCGGATATGGGGTATCCTAATGACATTCGGTAGACGGGTAGTATGCTTACAACTGTCTCACTGGTTGAACTCTGTGGCATATTCCAAAATTATTCAAGGTACGCACATCTATCAGGATAGAATTACCAACAACGAACAAATTAAAGCAGGGAGCAACTCACTTTTAGAGGGCCAGGAATAAAGGAACTTCCATCTGGGATTGATTTAGCTAACAAATGTCAAGCTGGAACTTTGAACGCACCGAGTGAGGTGGTCCTGAAAACGGATTAAAGTTAAGGGTGCTAAAAATGTGCCATATATGCCAATAGACCTACACGGCAAATAAAATACCAATGTAACGGACCTGTTGGAACCATCAGTCTGGGACAAACATCCAACACATGCTGGTCAAAGATTTACGCACAACAACAAACATTGCAGAGACCCAAGTCCATGGTTGACACTGAGATTATCAAGTTTACTGTAGGTGGATGATCAAGGAAAACCCCTTACCCAAATGTACTCTACCTTTGTAGATTGTTAGCAATGAAATGGATGTGGAAGAGATGGAATACCTCTTGTGAGAAGGTGAGAACTGGGGTTTTGGTGTTGAAGCGAGAGTGAACGAAGGATGTTCAGCAACGTTCACTCACAATAATCATACACAATGGCGGTGATGATAACGACTGTATTGATATATTAGACAAGTCACCAGTAGTGTCAAGAGTAACCGACGTGTCGAATAGTTGTTTAGAACAATCAGTTCCACAACAGATTGTAGATCAGAGGACATGCCAATGAAATGCAAGGGAAACGGTGATTGCGTTGACAAAACAGTGATTGAGAGTGGGGCAGTCTCCATAAAGGACACGACAGACTATTTATCGCCTGCCCTCACTGTTGTGAATTGAATATCGCGGGATCACTGTTCCACCCACGCCGTTTGGCCGAGGTTATCATACTAGTACCCGACGGAACTTGTTGATCTTGAAAACTTGATGCACGGGCAGTGTGGTTGATGGAGCGTGAGCTCAGTTTGGAAGCATAGCGCACACTACCAATATGGATTAACTTGCCTGCCGGACGGTGAGGTTGATGATGGTGGGTGGACCGCATTCCTGGTCTCTGTAGATCCCGACCAGTACTAGGGGAAACTATATCCCGGATGACTGTGTTACCAGCGAGAATATCATTCAATAAGCGGCTAGTAGCAGAAAATACACGCAATAGCCGAGTCATACTGATAGCATCACACACCGTCAGATTTCTGATACATTGTCCTTGCATTGCCCGCAATCGGATACCGATCCATCAGTCGAGCGATGCGGACGTGGAATCAGGAGCAAAAGACCGCTACAACAGTTGGCGCCTTTGATTCGGGACAAGTCATAAAAATAGAAGGGGTGGGGACGTACTTCATTGAGAATCACTTGAAGAAGATGAACGAGCAGTGCGTGCTTCTGTCATCCGCAATTGACTGCATAAACACAACTAAAATTCGTGCTTGACGTAGATGTCCACAGAGGCAATGGGGGGCGCTAAGAACAAGAATTCGTATTCATTTCGGTCCAAACAGTGGTTGTCCGAGTCGGAACCTTGTCGGAATAAGCCGAGTCGCGCCCAGACTCGGACGACGACGAGCATCTACAACTTGAAGACAGGTTACTCGTAACCCTGCACGTATCGTACATACAGTCTCTCGGAAACGTGAGTACAGTACCTCACATTTGCACCATTGCTCATCCTTTACCATCGTACAGAACAAGGATGATCTCGCCCATCATTTCACCGTACACCTACGAACGAATGGCATTTACGGGGGACTCACGGCGTTCTGCATCATGGAACACCAAGCAGTCGACCCCGAAGAGACGATCGAGTCCGTGTTGAGCTGTTAGGATGATGAGACAGGTCCGTTCCCTTGTTCGGTTCCCCTCATGATGTCTCCCAACTCGGCCTTCGGTGCACATCCAGATCACAACGTTCATGTTTTGTCGACGTTGAACACGATTCAGATCCTTGTCACGCAAAACGCGCTGGATAGACGTGCGTCGCCCTACTCGGTTCAGGCGCGCCCATTGCTCACGATCCACTCTAGTCCTTGCATCGTTTCGACAGCCTTCGCGGGTGTTCGCAGGAATCCCTTTGACGAAATTGACACTCGTTTTCTCGCCGTCAACACATTGTCGCTGCTCGGTCGTTTGGACTCCACTGACGTCGCCTCATACATCCGTCAGTGCCACAACTTTGATAGCGTCTACGGTGCGATTTCTGGCGCGGAAGGTAGATACCATCTCGCCGACGCTCTGCCTTGCTCATCGCCTTGTTTCCCTTTTTCGCAGTCCTTGTTTGCGTTGCTGCCCTCACGATCCTAGACCGACTGGATCCAGTCGATTCGAAGATGTTGTGTTGGCGGTTGGCTGAACGTATGTCTTAATGGTCATCCCGCGAAATTACTCGTCTTGGTCGGATGTGTGTGCTGGCACGGTCTTTGCGTGGGTTTGCTACTTATTTTAGGTTCTGCCTGCCTCGTCGCTCTTGAACTGGATCAATCAGATCAACCGCCAGGAGTTCATCGGGTTTATGCTCTCTCCGCCCTGGATCCAGAAACGGGTGGCCTCGCTGATCGGCCAGGCGACATGGTAGGTGTGTCGTTCAACTCGTCCAAGCGTCGGTCGTGGAACTGACACGTCGTAGAACCATCTCTGCTTGGATATCCCGGTCTGGTAGACTTGGACCCAGTGCCCGTGAGCATCATTGAAGCAAAGGGCCTCCGGAAGGGGTGGAAAGCACTGCCGCGACGCCCAGCATCGTCCCAGCGGTTCTAGATCCCTACAAAATCGAACGATTTGAGCAGCAATTCTGATGATCTGGAGAGCATGCTTATTTTTTTTCGCTGAATGGGATGGGACTATTGACATAGCAGTGTCAGTTTCACGGACGGGGCAGTGCGTCCCAGCCTCGGAAGAATGGAAAGCTGTCTACGTCAATCCTACCCCGTGAATTCCTGTGCGGATGGAATTGCTATGAAGACCTCCGGCACGAGAAATGGTCAGCCAAGACATATCTGATCGCTGACATATATTGGTGAGTGAGTTCTCTCGGAAATTAAATAACACTAACGAAAACATACAGACAACGTACTATTGGTTGCCTGGGTTGATCCATGGCTTTCAACAGGTTGTCCGAGGATCCAGTCCGCTGTTTCAGACAGATATTCAAAGGCTTTCGGTTTCATCAACAATTCCACGTCAGCGAATCGTTTTGCAAGTACGACACTAACAGCGTTACCTGTCCCCCGGAGGTCCCAGCACTTCGAGCAGCGGCATCTATGTGAATTCTGAAAGTCGTTCTAGATCAACGCTTCGGAATGCCAGCACAAGGTGCTGTGAAGAAATCGAAATATCCAACTAGTCGTACGAGTCCTAGCCCAAACCTGGATTGGTCGACCATGCAGTTTCTATCAGCTTGCTATGTCTTGAACGATCCATTTATTAACGCGAGGAAGCCAGCAATGAAATCAGTATTGCTCGCACGCTGCATCGCTGGCATTGGATTCGAAAGAAGTGGCACCGGTCTTGGCTGCGCTTATCACGGATGGTCGATACCATCGAGTATTCATATCTTCTTCGAGCACCGCCCATCCAGCAGTCTTCGTGCAGACCTCTGGTGGATTGATCATCGCCATTGGCGTCTGTTCATGACCAGGGTCTCCATTATTGGGGAAGTCCACGTTGATGGCACCACAGAGAGACTTGGTGCAGTGCAAAGTCGCGGTTAAGCTACTCCTCATCCTTGCAGCGTGCTCCAGGGTTGCGCCGGTTGATAGGAGAGCGTGGTTTGGAATATTCTTGATGGTGTGGGTTCCTATTGAGTACTTGTACACCGGCAACTCCATTGCCCAATGTCATTTTGTATCAAAATGGTTTAGTTCGCTTCCGCGGATGGAGTCGCTCCTGCCCGCAAGCACGTGCCCAACCCGCAAGTAGTACTACCGAAGGGTTGTCAAAACACTGGCAGTGCCAACTTGCACTTGTACCACACCAACCAAAACATGAACTACAGTGAACTTTGTCACGTCGTTCAGCGCTCGATTTTCACTGAGACTGAAGGGCTTGTCTTTACCGCGGGCTTGGGCTGATACGTCAATAATCAGGCACGTGCGTCAAACCTGCACCTTGGGTACTACAAAACCGCCATGCTTCCTGCGCATGTCCGCGCAAGTTGGACCGCAACAAGTCTGTTTATTCCCTTAATTTCACCTGGCATGCTCCTAGCTGACGTGATCTACAGGCCATTTCGACCTTCCGGTGCCCGGGAACCACGTACAGGCGGCAGTAGGGTGGTTGCACGAACTGCCGTTTCCCGATCCCCACACACCGTCGAAGCGTGGCAGGGAATGGACCTTGACGTTTGCCATGCATCCCTGTCATCGCCCTCGGTCGCTTCGCCAAGTGATTTGGCGATGCCCGCCTCGTGGTGGCAGATATCAAAACCCTCGAATGGTAGCGTCTTTCCTCCAACCCACTCCCTTCCTCGGTACTCGTTCCAGCCTTTGTACTGTACCCTCCGGCAAGGCTCGCCCGTCCTATCTCGTCAACGTTTTACGATTCGACTATGGTGTCCAAAATTCTCGGTGTCCTCATCCTCGCACGGAGCGGGGATCGTTCAGAGTTTATCCAAGACCCCCACACCTATGCCCCGTCCTTCACCGAGTCCACACCTCTCGGTGCCGTATGTATCTCCAGCTGCCCCTCGTCAACAAATCATGCTGACATCTCGCCATGACAGTCCCAGTCGTTCCAGCTCGGTTCCTACCTCAAGTCTACGTACCTAGAATCGTCTTCACCGCTCCACATTCGCGATATGCCCATGGACCCCGCTCACCCCATCCCGCCCAGCAAGGTCAACGTCCACGCCAAGTCAGGCGGTGAAGGTGCAGCGATCTTTGACTCCAGTATCGCGTTGCTGCAAGGTTTGTTCCCACCGACCACGCTCAACAAAATGGAACTCGCCAACGGATCTACCGTCGTTTCCCCGCTCGGAGGTTATCAATACGTCCCCGTCGAGATGGCCACGGAAGGAGGCGATCGCGTGCTCGAGCCATGGACCGACTGCAAGGTCCGCATGTCGCCCACCATTTCACGTGGCTGTCACGTTAACATCGTGATTAGGCATTCGAGAAGCACGTTACCCGCGTTTATGATTCAGAAGAATTCAAGCAAACTGCCAAGAACGCTGAACATTTCTTATCGTCGATCCATGACTACATGTTTGGAAGACCGACGTCGCTCGTGGACATGGTAAGCGTCGCCGTCACCCTTTTCCGCGTCCATGTCTGACTCCAGCTATAGTGGAATGTTTGTGGATCCTTGCACTTTCGTTGTCGTCCTTCATTTCTAATTTGGTGCAGGTATACGATTATCTCAACACGCAATTGACCCACAACCAGTCCTTTGCTTTCCGGCTCCCGCCAACATTGATCGAACAGGCACGCGGCTTAGTCGACTACAAGGAAAACGCAGTCTTCTCCGACAAAGACCTCGGAGGCATCGGAAACAGTGAGTCTCGTGTGCTTTCCCACGTGTTTGGACTACGTGACACGCCTTGCAGTTGCCGGACGAGCCATTCTTTCACCAATCACCAAGGCCCTCGAGCGAATTGCCTTTGACGATGACCCGCTCCGACTTTTGCTCATCGAGACCAGCTACCAGCCATTCATTTCGCTCTTCTCCATGTTGAATGCAAAACGCCCTGACGGGCAACTCTTTGGACTTCGTGCGTGTGCTCCTATCACTCATCTTTGCTCGCGCTCATCAACGAAATACATACAGCCAACTACGCCTCCGCCTTGTCGTTTGAAATTATCCGTGGTCCCGCTCCCGAATTCCGTGACTTTGTTCGTCTCAAGTTCAAGAACGGCACCGAAGACGCCGAGCTTGAAACCCTGCATATGTTTGATCACCCTGAAGAGGAAGTTCCAGTGACTGAATTCATTTACCGATTGGAGGTTCGTCATACCAGCTTGGCACATGGACGATGGTTTACTCAGGCTCGTGTCCCTAAAGCACCACGTGGTGTCGCATGACAAGTGGTCTTCTGCGTGTTCCACAAGCTGGCTCCCCTTCGAGATGGATGCTACGGCCACGACCCAGGGCATCTCCCCGTTCCAATCTCTGTTTGGTTTTGTCTTTGTCGGTATGCTTGCGTTTTCGGCGTACCGCAGGTACATGCAGACAAGGCGCGCGAAGCAACACGTCGCCATGAGGCAAGACGAGGTTCGTGTCTATCCCTGACATCATTTTGAGGTGCTCACCCCGAACCTCTACCAGGAACAAGATGCCTTTGTCAATGAAAAGTCGCGCTTGCTCCCTTGAACGTCTCTGGCCCCACCCGTGATTGGACAAGGATCGTTTCTAGACCGGTTTTTTTTCATTCTTTCTCTTCTTTCATGCGCATGTACTCTACGCTTCATCCGTTCCCCAGCGTCTCGTGTTCTCAGCATTGATGGTATTCATTTCCCTTGTCTCCCTTTTTTTAACTGTTACTCTTCGACGTCGACGTCGTCGTCGTCGTCTACACGTAGTACTGAGTACTGGCATCATGTAGTAGGTAGGTAGGTCATGTTTACTAAAGTTATGAAAGGCCAGCATTGTCATCACCCAAGTACTGGCGGGGTTCGGATTTTCGTGCCCCCCTTTCGCTCCTGCACAATGACTCTGTTTGACGAACGTACACACGATGCGCTGAAACGGTTTGGAAGTAACCCAATGCTCTCTTGAAACACCACCAGTCCGGGTTCGACTACATCAATCTGTCTGGACAACTCCCAACATCCCTCTCGACCAAATCTACTATCCAGATGAATGAAGCACACGCTGCTCAGGTTCGTTTATGCCATCTTCTTCAACGCAAGCCCACGGCACACGTTCCGATGGAGAGTACAGGTGACACGCTATGATCGTCGTCGGCCAGGACGTGCTGAATGAGGTATGTGTACGTCCGCAACCTTCAATTTATGGCTTGTGCCGGCGCCGATTGGCGCACGCTTCTATCTTTTCTTTGACGCCAGATGCTGACATCCCTCCAGCAATCCGACTTGTGCATGAAGTTGTTACCCCATGTATCAGCTATTGCGTGCGTTTTTCTGTTCAATGCATTAGCCTTTCTTTTTTTTTTTTTTTTTGGCTGGTAATACGGTGGTACTGGTGTCAAGAGAAATATCGTTGGCAGCTTGGCTAGCGCCGACACTGGGAACGTGCGGGCCCCTTCAAATCCACATTGGCAGGCTCCCAAAATAGCACGCTACAATTTCACACGCTCCGTCAACCGCCCTGCATTGAGATCAACAATGCAGCAATTCATCTCGGAGCCAGGATAGTTCCAGCAGCATAGAGGATTTGTTCTCTCAGCTACTAGGGTGATAAATACATGACCTCGATCAAACGGCGGTGAAACAGTAAATCCGCGATATTCAATTTCACAAGTCAGATCTGGACTGAACGGTCACTCATAACAGGGAGAGTAGGCGATAAATAGTCTGCCATGTGCTTCGTGGAGACTGCTTCACTCTCAACCATTGCTTTCGTCAACGCATTCACCTTTTCCCTTGCATTTCACTGACATGTCGTCTGATCTACAATCCGCTGTGGAATCCATCGTTCTAAATGACTATGCGTCGCGTTGGTCACTCTTGACATTACCGGTAACTCACCTAATATCTCAATGCAGTCGTTGCTGTCACCGTCATCGTGTATGATTATCGTGAGTGAAGGTTGTCCATCCTTGTTCACTGACACTTCATCATCAAACTCCCAGTCCTCACCTTCTCAAGAGAGGTATTCCATTTCTCCTCCGCATTCATTTCAATGCTAATAATCCACAAAGGTAGAGTACATTTGGGTAAGGGGTTTTCCATGATCACCCGCCTACGGTGACTCTGATGATCTCAGTGTCAACGATGGACTCGGGTCTCTACAATCTTTGTTGTTGTGCGTAAACGTTTGCGATATTTGTCCCAGACTGACGGCTACAACAGGTCCGCTACATCGGTGTTTTATCTGCCTTGTAAGTCTGCTGGTGTATCGCATATTTTTAGCACACTAACTTTGATGTGTTTTCAAGGACCGCCTTACTCAGTACGTTCAAAGTTCTAGCATAATGTTTGTTAGCTAAATCAGTCTCAGATGGAACGTCCTTTATTCCCGGGCCTCTGATAGTAAGTCACTCTCTGCTTCAACTTGCACATTGTTGATGATTCTATCCCAATAGACGTGCGTACCTTGAATAATCGTAGAATATGCCACGGTGTTCAAAGAGTGAAACAGTTGTAAGCATACTACCCACTTACCGGATGGCACAAGGAGACACCATATCCGACAGGTACAGTGTTATATTCAGTAGAAACGTGGACATTCATAGTCTTCCTTTTCGCTACCGATTGTGAGTTACATCATCCTCTGAATGTATATTCCACCATGCTAATCAGGGTTGTAGTGGTGATGATTATACGTGTATATGCAATGTGGGATAAATCTAGAACGATCCTTTGGATCCTTCTTTTCATTTTGGTGGTGGAGACCATTATCCCTATCGTTCTCGGTGTCTATGAATCTCTCTCGCACGTCTCAGGTATGTAGATATAAACCTATTTCATTGATACAAACTGCTTATGGTCTCTCTCAGCGACAGTCGTTCAAGTCTCCAGCTTTACGTTTTGCAATTCCTCGTTCATTGACGTTCCGCTGATATTCGAGTGGATGATAATCATCCCGCGGTTGGTTCTCGCTGCGGCATTGGTGATTCTCGCCGTCTTCCAAACCATGAAACAAGCACTCGAGATGTACAGAGTGACGAAGCAGTGGCAGCTCAGCCGCTACATGACACTACTCGTCCAAGACGGCATTCTTTACCTCTTCGTGTACGCCTCAGGCGCTTCTGCTCGTCCAAAAAATACTGACGCGCCGCGTGTATAGGAATGTGCTTTACCAAAGTGTCGAGCTGCTCCAAGCGGACGGGGTACCGAGTAACGTCACGACCCTCTCCCTGAGCGTCTTCACAGTGCTCGTGTTTTGTCCTCTCATCCCACGGTTCATCATCAGTATACGAGCGTTCCATGACGGGCGTGATCGTTTCCACATCGATAGCGGATTCGGCGTGCGGTCGCGGTCGGATTTTGGTATGGACACGGCCGTGTTTGCGATGGGATTTGTGGACGTCGACAGGGGACAGCAGCGTGCCGAGGTGGGTCCGGGCGAGGACGACACCGACGACTACTCGGGCGATATCGACGAGGTTCATAGAGCGTAGCGAGGACTGTATGGAAGGGTCGGGTCGTTTTTACGGGTGGGTCACTCATCGTTGGGATGTTGAGCGAGTCTGTGACATAAACAGTTCACTTGGGGAGGAGGTTTTGCGTTTGCGTTATTTTCAACGGTGGATCGCGATGTAGAACGGTGTTCTGGAGTTCGGACGACGTGAAACTATTTTATATTGCAATGATACTTGTTTGGAGAAAAAGAGCACTGAAGTGCTCGGAAAGTGCTCTGAACCGTTCCGAATCGCCTTTACTAATACGTCAGTAGTGCTCTTTCTGTACTACGTAGTTCCATTGGGGAACGTCGCGTCGCATGGCACTGCTCGGTGGATCTATCATCAGACTAAAGACGTCTCGTTGGATATCGACTCACCTGCGTCGTGCAAGAATACAAAGTGTTTCATTGAGGCTAATGAGCCTCAACGACGCGGGAAGGGCCACAAAAATCTATAAAAGGGTATCGACCCGAAGAGACGCCTATACGACTACAGCCCTGCCTGACAAAAAGAGTTTGGCATCCAACATATCACAGTACTCTTCCGAGGCAATGAAGGCACCAACACCTCCATCGTCGTCCGCTTCCTCCTTCCACTTCAAGATGATGTCGGCGGCAGCACTCATCTTCATGACTCGGGCGACAGCCAACCGGAGGTTGCACAGCGCTGGGTTGGGCTTCCTGAGCTGCCCATCGCGTCCTGCCCCGAACTGAATTTCATCGCCGTCCCGCAAAGCGATGAACCCCGGGCCTTTCGAACTGGGTTTGGTGTGAGCCAATCGAAAGAAGTACCTAACCTAGATGACGAATCAGCGGTTCAGCGATAAATTCTGATGAAGG
>JBBPLG010000831.1:0-12953 GCA_038089695.1 Xanthoconium separans | reverse complement strand
CAAGCCTTAATTTTTACGTGGCATTCTGAGTTGGCATCCAGGATGGTTTGTGGGTTAGGATGAAGGAAGCTTAGTATGACCTAGTAACGTTTCACTTGATGTCTCTCAGTCCGCGGACTCGATGTGTACACGTGTTTTTGTAGTTTCATGCCTAGTCTGGACATTATTTGCGCGTCATCAATTAGCGCGAATTAGTATTTCTCGACTACTTCTTGCACCAGCAACGGTGTACATCAGTTCCCAAGTTTTTAAGACCCTCGTTGGAAAACCTGTACCACGATTGTTTCGTGTTTCGCCCTACCTCTTGGCATTGCCAGCCATGTTCGCGGCGACTCGGAAGCTGTCGTATGCTCGGATCAGAGACAGAAGACAAGCGGGACGTTGCGGGGCAGTTATACCTCAGAGCATAAAGTACAGATTTCCCGGCGCACTGGACAAGCTCTCTGTGCTAGTGTGGAACTTTAGCCTCAACGGCTATCTAGGCAGGTCTAATTATAATTCGCGCCTCCTACAGAACAATGGATAGGCTCCTAGAACTTCCTCCGAACTGAAGCCGAATACGCCGAAAGTATATGCGAAGAGCTTGAGAACACGTTTAATTGTTATATATTGTATAAAAACAGGGCAAGTGCTTCTTTCATCGTTCCGCGCCAGCTACTAAGAGATCATCCGTGCAGATATTCACGACAGATCCCTAATACATTAAGGTGGGCGAGTACCCTTGCCAATTGCTCCCCTCTGAGCTACGTAACACGTGTTGCAAATCCAGGCGACTCTTGCAACGCAGTTCTCTTCATATGTGAAAGGCGTGACCATACGACGACTGACATCACATGCATTGAGATAACCCGCGCGCAGGTCCTACAATTCAACAATCTTTCGGGGACGGGTGTATTCAATTCTGATGGCAAGTAGCATCCTAAAAACCATTATACCCCGTGGACTCATTGTCTGTACAGCCGAAGTATGGAAGTATGCAGATCCCATCGTGCGATGACCTGTCCATTCTTCAGTAGAAATTGCGTCAGCAACTTCGACATTTTTTGAGAGACATACCGAGGACGTGATCCATCAAATGAAGATTCGCTCGCGCCAAGGATTCCTTGTCGACTTTCAAGACGTGGCAGCGCGTTTCACGCTCGACTCTGCAGCCGACTTTCTCTTTGGAAAGGAAGGACGTTCACTTTCGGCTGGTATGGTCTATCCACCCTCGTCCCCCTTGTCCAAGGATCCGGCATTTGTGAACCATCCCTCGAATCGCTTCGTCCGGGCTTTCATCAAATCGCGGATAGCCACGGCCAATCGCGCCAATTATGGATCCGAGTCCTTCTGGCGCTTTGCCGAGCTCTGGCGAGATCAAGTGAAGGAGCACACGAAGGTCTGCTATGAATTCATAGGCCCTATAATTGCGGATACGCTTGCGAAGAAGCATGAACAAAGGCGTCTCGGACTTGACGGCACAGGTGAAGTTAAGGAAGTATAGACACTCTTAGAACTTCTAGTGAATTGCACTGAAGGTTGTGATTTTCGTTCTGCCAAGTAATGCTTGATGTATTGATGCCATTCTAGATCAAACGATACTCAGGGACGAGACAATGAATATCATGATCGTTGGGAGGGATACAGTAGGTGGATTCCTCGGTATTACCCAGAAATTTTCATCATGACCATGTTACCGTGTTCGCAGACTGCTGCAACACTGACATTTTCGGTCTACATGGTCTCTCAACATCCTGATGTTCTTGCACGCTTGCGAGAGGAAATCATTGCAAAGGTCGGTCTCTCCAGGAGGCCGACACTGCGGGAAACGAGGTATCCCAGGGCATTCATTACTTAATGGTACGTAAGTCGCCGTCGTCTCCGAGCACGAACTGATTCGGAACCATGCCATCAGAGGTATTCCGACTGTACCCGTGTTGTTCCCGTTCCCTCGGAGGCATAATTGATTCTGACTTTGTGCAGCCCCTTAAATGCCAGGTACGAATTTGGCCACTCATCCGTATTGTTGGCCCTGATCACCCAGCAGGTCGTCCATCGATGCGCAAATTCGGCCCGTGTTGAATGGCGGAAAGCCTTTTTACATTCCTCCAGATACGATGTGAGCAAAATGATCATCCTTTCCACATACTGTATTCTAAGTATCTCAATCGGCTTCACAACGTATTGTGTCTTCCTGATGCACCGTAGGAAGGATCTGTGGGGCCCCGATGGTGAGACCTTCATGAGGCAGTCAGTTATGTGACCATCTAACGATAGTTCGCATCCTCTCTCTTTCCAGCGCATCTGTTTGATCCAGATCGGTTCCTCGATGAACGTCTGCATAAGTACCTTACGCTAAATTCGTTCATCTTCTTGCCATTTAATGCTGGTCCCCGCATCTGCCTTGGTCATCAGGTACGCTGTGATCCTCGTTGTCACGCGAGCGCCCTTTTTTCGAACGTGTGGCTCAGGATGGACCCAGTTTGCATACAACGAGATTTCGTATTTCCTTATTCGGCTCCTGCAATCGATTGATGCTGTCTCGCTCGACATGGTAGCACAGCGACTCACGCCATCGGATTGGGCACAAGCCAAGGGACGCAAAGCATTGGAAAAGGTCATATTGAGGTCTCACTTGACCATGTATATTCCGGTATGGATATTGGCCTTTCACGAGTTCATTGCTCCAAATGGCTAAATGTGGATGTATCGTGGGATGGTTTATGGGTCACGATAGAGGACGTTGGCCCTGTGGACGCCATCTGATGTTTTCAGCTCTGTGTATGTGTCCATAAGATGCGACGGAATGAGCTTCTTGTGCCTTCAATCAGCTTGCAGTCATCAACGTGACTTCACTGGCACATATCTCCACTACTGCCAGGTGTGCGTGACGATGTCAGCAACACCACCATTGAATACCAGCCCAATCAACCTGTATGGATCCCTAGCTATGCCAATCCCTAACGCCTGCAGTTCATAAGGACAGCTACTGCGAGACAAAACGGCTGGCCAGCATTGTTCCGCAACGGTACCACTCACGTTGCCGAGGAGTAGCCTGAGTTTGTAGGGGATATGTATTGAGTGAAAGATGGCCGAGGTGGGCTATGGTACCTGCAGCGACAAGGTCAAGTACACATATGGTAGCCTGAGGAGTGGGGTGAGACTTGTGTGATAACTTGGTTAGGATGTCAATCGCTGTCGACTCTAGTACAATCCTCTAGCCGTCATTTCGCTTTTTCGAATGATCCGTTTGTGAGGAAATAGTCCGCGAGAAGTCTGTACGTGTTGCACGAGCAACAAGACATACTCGTTGATGCCAGAAAGGATGTCGGAAATGGCCCGGGAGACAACGCTGAGTTGAATCTGTGAGGTTGTCGAGATCAACCGCTTTACATAACCCAGCCACTGATACAGTGATACATATGCATGCGGCCCCGGGTGGGTGGAAGGTCGGCAGTGACAGACAATTGTCAATTGCTTGTACGCGAGTTCAAGATGTTGGAAGTTCGGAGATCTACTAGGATGCAGCTCACAGCTCAGGCGCTCGATCGAGTGAAGCAAGCAAGCGCCGAACAATGACGTATAATTAGCAAGGGTCAGTGTGCAGAAAGGTACGGGCCACAGCTTGTTTGCTGACTTTCATCATTGTCAACATGACAGGTGCGTACTCACCAGTAATAAGTCGGACTGTATTTATACTGACCACTGGCAAGAGCACCCCCAGTTTGTCGATTTCGACGTCGGTAGCGAGTTACAGGCAGTGGCATTCTCAGCGAATGGCAAGTATATCATGAGCGACGACAACAACAGCGAGGTTCGAGTCTGGCGAACGGAAGACGGCAAACAAGTCGCGAGTATGTTTAGCAAAAAGGCTGTCTGTTGTTTCGCTGTGTCGAGAGACGACAAATGGATCG
The DNA here is from genome assembly GCA_038089695.1 of Xanthoconium separans. Taxonomy (NCBI): domain Eukaryota; kingdom Fungi; phylum Basidiomycota; class Agaricomycetes; order Boletales; family Boletaceae; genus Xanthoconium; species Xanthoconium separans. The sequence continues at coordinate 9,060 of JBBPLG010000831.1, read as the reverse complement.
CAGCGGGGACAAACTGGGCCAAAGGTGGCAATGTCTTCGTGTGGAACGCGAAGACATACGAACAAGTCTTCAAGTACGATGATATCTATGCCGTCTTCGCAGTCGATTTCTCGCCGGACTCAAAGAGACTCCTCTGCGCATCGTCGAGTGGGACAGTCACTGTCTGGGACGTCACAACTCGCAAACAAATTCAAACGCTCCGACACGAGGGACGGGTGAGAGCAGCAAAATACTCTCCGAACGGAGATAGAATCGCGACAGCGACTGCTTGGGATATTCGAGTCTGGGACAGTAAGGATGGCCGCTTGCTCGTGGACATCAAAGGAGGGGTTATTCCGTTTTGGAATACCGGTCTAGTTTGGTTCAACGACCATCTCTTCGTCCTGGGTGACAATACAATCAAGCGATTCGACGGATCCACCGGGGCAGTAGTCGCCCAATGGAGAGTTTCTGATAGCAGCGAATTCTCGTGTATTGCTCTCCCAAAGCACGGTCAATTTATTGTATACTCCACGAACAGCACTATCACCTTTTGGGACACGTCAACGCACACCCAGCTTTGTCTCGTTAGGTACCCTCAAGCCACATGTTCCATCGCGCTCTCTCCCGACGACCAGCTCCTTGCAATCGGTGGAGTGAATGGGAAAATTAGCATCCAAAGTGTGGCTCGTATCTTTGTGAGTATTCTACCTCTTTCGATGAGGTCATATTTGGACCTTTTTTTCGATCACCTTTTGCCGCTGTCTCATCCACATACCAATTTCCGGCAGGTTGACAATGCTGCACTCGAGTCATTAATGCCGTTGTCTCGTCTGCACCCCACTTTCCAGGAACCTGACATCTGGATCGACGGTGCTGCCTTGGACTCGTGGGAGAGTGGTCAGATCGAAATTGCGGACGCACTGTTGACTACATCGATCTCCGACTCTCAGAACCCGAGTCATCATGTATTTGCTAGTCGAGCTCTCGTGCGAGCTCGTCTGCATATGTGGGATGCTGCACTCTCCGATGCTGAGAAGGTGCTTATCACTTTACTCACACATACACTGACACTCACGACATTTCATAACAAGGCCATTGATATTCAACCGTCCGTTGTTGCCTTCATTGCAAAAAGTTTAGCCTACGTAGGCAAAGGGGAAACGCACAAAGGATATCGGGCCTGCGACATCGCATTCGAGCGTTTCCATTCATCTCACGTCACCTTTCTTCTCCTTGTCAAGGTCTGTGGTTTTATATTCAAATTTCTGTCAAGTGTTCATTCTCAATCAGGCTATTGTTGTGTTCATGACCGGAGATCATCTTGATGCAATATTGCGCATAGACGACCTCATTGCGACAGTCCCTTTCAACTCAGTATGCTATATTGTTCAGGCACGTGTAAAAACATGTTTCCACAAGGTCACCACTAACGGCCTTGACAGGCATACATGCATCTTCTCATTGGAATTTCACAGATGGAACACAGTGACTACAAAGGTGCGATTCAGTCGTTCGAGCATGCACGAAGTCAATTATTGCGAGGTTATGTTGGACCTCCCCTCGTGGTGATATCACTGGTACATAAGTTTCTTCATGGGACTGCAGTGACATCACTCATCGTCACTGAACAGATATCCGGATGGAAGTTTGATGACCTCAGTATTACTATTGAACAACGTCTCTGTGAAGCCCTGTTTGCAGCGGGTCTCGTCAATGATGCCAGGAAATCTCTACTTGAAATGGTAAATTCTCTGGTCAAGGAGGTGTACATAGGCGCAGCCAAGTGGATCGCTGGTGAGCTTATCTTCTGTTTGTTGGGCTGCTGTGTCTCGATCTTTTTCTGTAGATTTCACCCACCGATGTCTTTCTCTTGCCGAAGACGGTCACGTAGCCTTGAAGGCAGCGCGACGCGACGACGTGGTGATGCCCGATCCGCCGGCTACCATACCACTTTTGCAGGTTTGGACCAGGGCATCATTGGTAAATATGTCGTGGAAAGATACCCTGATTGCAGCGACCGATGTAAGCGTCTTCCTGGGCTCCTGTACACCTCGTTCCTGACATTCTCGATTTGGAGTTCATGGTTCCAAGAGTCATGATCTACCAGGCCATGTGTGAACACTTGGAAGAAATCGACCATATCACGGACGCTAGTGAGTGTTTCCGGGAAATGATGGACAAGTTGGAAGGGGCGGTAAACGCACAAGATGAACAGATGGCATGGATTCCTGGTAAGTAGCCTTGCATAACGTGTCCTTAGGAATTTTCGTGCACATGATTATCACGCTCTAGACTTCAAACGTCGTTGCCTGGAAAAGCTAGAGAACGTTGGGGACATTGCAATGAGCGCTGGACAACACCACGATGCCATCTCTCATTATTCAGCCGCACTGGCTCTTGACCCCATCACTCGACAATGTCTCTTGATCAAGCGAAGCAAGGCACGCGTAGCTGGAGGTTCATGGGAAGCAGCGTTAGATGACGCAACCAAGGTGTGTCCTTTTTCCTGATGTCGGCTTACTATTGTCGATGCTTCATGACCAGGTGATTGAACTCGATCCATCGTCCCCATGGGGATATGAGAGGAAACATGCAGCATTACACGTGGCAGGGGACTATGAACATGCGATAAAGGCATTCGAAGTCATGCTTTTGAAGATGTCTCTGTCGTCTGATCCTGGGGTTCTAGGTAAGGGTCTCGACAATGTACTGAAAGTCGCTTGTTGATTTTACCTTCCAGAGCGCCATCGTCACTATACAAATCCAGCAGAGCCATGAGGGCCAGTGCTGAGATGCCCGTTGCCTCCTCCATCTCCTCCAAAATTTCAGGTGACTCTTTGTGATTATGAATGTCGAGGTCCCTGTAGAGCGTCCAATCCTTGTTGTAGAACCGGACTACTCTTGAAGCGTGATATTCCTGGAATGTCCATGCACGGGTGTTCCAAATGCTCTTGACGAGATTACCGCGTCGCGACGGAGAGTGAACATCGCGGAGTAAAACGAGAGTCAAAGCTGAGCCCTGGTACCACTTGAACATGGATACCAGAGCCTCTTGAAGCACAAAGTGATCACCCTTGTTGATACAACACGTATCGCTCCAAGCCCAGTGCAACCCTGCATCCCGCACGCTCTTGCAAAACATTTTGAGTTTGTCGTGAGTGACCGATTCATCGAGATCATACACCACCATGTGTATGACCTGCTCGAACAACGGTTCATTATCCTCCCACTTGTGGGAGAACATCGCATAGCGATAATACTGTGCAACGTCGTGCACGATGCGGGCATGGTCGGTGTTCGTCGTCGTGGAGGAGATCAGCTTGTTAAAGAGTGGGAGTGATTCAAATGCAGCAGCCTGATCAGATTTCTCAACGAGTCGGCCAGAACTGGTGTTGATGAGGACGGGTGGTAGGTCACAGATGGCATCCTGAACAGCCTTTCGAATTACCATCCTCGTCTCTTCGACCAGGCTTGGATGGTATACGGACGAAGCTGTGCCTAGCTTCAACACGGCACACAACCCTCGTGGAGGACACGGCTTACTCGTTGCTTGGGATATTCACGATGCCGTTGCCGGTTGTATATGGCGAAGGAGACCAAGCGCTCGGGCGGCTGTTGGCACAGCTACTCGCGAGTTCTGGAGACACGAGCATCCTTGCATGGACGGGCAAATCCGGAAGCTTTAATAGCTGCCTCCCGGCCAGGATTTCCGTGTTTGAGAAGCTGCCGATAACACACATTCCAGCCATCCAAGGTGTTGAAATGGACAGAATCGTTGCAGCATTGCGATCTTCTTCACTTGGTCTCACTTCAGCCACGAAGTTGTATGATCGACTGCATGCACTTCCTGTGCCATCATTTTCTGGCCAACGGATGAAGCTTCCGTGTCTCGCTTTCAAACTAGGCCCTCTATCAGCAACTCGAAGTTCCTCGGGACGCATGTTTCGTGCAATGACAGATGCCCTGGGGACTGTAGAGATTTCCAGCACGGAAGACCTCTCTCGATTGGACACTCTGACCCTTGTACACCCATGGATCGACTTCCTCCTAGACCGACACCCTGTGAATAGCGTCATTGAGACAATAACCGAGGAGACAATGGAAGATCAGTCTTCATCGATCGTAGGCAATCCGTCTTCATCGTCTGGCGATACGAGCCCGACTGCGGCGCAATCACGGACGGCGCGGCTTGCTGCTCGCATTGGGAAGTTGACGTTTGGTGCACGGGCTCGAGATACGGCGTCGCTCTTGTCGCCTTTGCCCGCGTCGCCGACGGATAGGCGGTCAGAAGCGCTCCGACTCGTTGCTCGCCTGAGGCAACCATTTGGTGCGTTGTTGTTCACGCCAACGCGCCAGAACGTGGAGGAGTACAGGAGAGTCGCGTCGGAGAGCGTTATCACCGTGCGGGTCAAGGACAACACGCCGTTGAATGTGCTGATAGCCAGTGTGCAGATGCTAGATGTGCTGTAGAACGCTTGTTACACGGGTCATTCCATCCGTCAATTCCCAGTTTACTGTCTATCTCGAATATATTGGTCTCTTTATCTCGTTCAACGTTCAAGGTTGGACAGTCTTGTGGATGCACGGAGACATGCACGAGTAGGCCGTTCACAGGGTATCTATCCCGCCTCCCCATCACTGTACACGGATAGAGATCCAGTTTCATGTGCAATGGAAGTCATCGATGTGTATGCATTAAACTTGGTATATCTGAATCGGCCCAAGGTAAGTAAAAGGACATCCATAGCCTAATCACTGTCACTACTATCGTCTCCCGCATGCTCCTCATCCTCCGTCGAACTCTCGTCGTCGTCGTCGCTCTCCTCTACGACCGCCGCCTTCTTGACAGGCCCGCCCCGCATCGCTGCCATCTGTCCCGCCAACGAATCTTCGTCCGGATCCGAAATCTCGTCCTCGAGCGTCTGCTCCTCGGCTGCGAGCGCAGACACGTCTTCAATCTTGAGCTGGATTCCCCAAATGACCCGTCAGTGCGACGTCCTTTGGATAACATGCGACGCCAACGACAGACGACTTACCGATATCGGTCGACACATTTCTTCACCGACGATCGTGTCGCTCACAAAGTATGCTTTCCACGTGAACAACCCCACGTTGGGCGGTGCCTGGAATTGGAGCTTGTAACACCTGTAATTGCGCGCTTTGGACGGGTCCGAAGGAGGGACGTCGGTGATCTTCATCGGCGGCACGACGAGCCGGTTGGATTTGTCGTCGGCGAGAACGAGCCACCAGCCAGGTTTGCGCAACTGTAGAGGCGACGGATGTTAGCGTGACGTGACGCTCGACCGGCTGGAGAGATGGGACGTTACCCCGGGCCAGTAGGGTGCATGTGCATATCCAGCACCGTTGCCTTCCAGTGCTTCCGCATCACCGCGTGCATTCAAAAACTTATCGTCCAGCTCGTCGTTCTTTTTCAGCGATTTGGCATCGTGGACCAAGGTGGGGGTGGACGCGCCGGGTGGTTGGATGCGCAGCTTGACCAATAAAAACACGATGGACGAGGGTGTGACGACACGTTCTCCAATCACTGCCACGCGTGGATCATCTCAGAAGCGCGCAAGGGAAAAAACCCGTGGCCTACGTACCCTTGAATCCCATGTCGACAATGTCGAGGGAGCCTAGGTTTTCGAGCGCCTTGCTGGCCTCTGTTGCGCGGTCGTCTCCGCTTTGCTTCAAGTCGTGCACGAAGGCCGCCAAGTCTTTCTTTCCGGAGCTGGAAGCTGTGGTGTCGAATCCGGGGAGTTGGGCTTGGGGTGGGGTAGCTTTGGCGGGGACCAACGCCTGCACGATGTGTGCATGAAGACGCATGACACCAAGGGTTGGTGCGAGCCAGCTGCGAGCAGTCGCAATGTTCAAAAAGGCATTCAGGAGGACAGGTGTCTGCAGAAGCAATGCAGTTTGCTCTAACCTCGGAAGTAAGTCACAGCACGAACGACCGAAATGAGCCGCCTACCTCGTTCCAAGGCTTTTGAGCCGAGATCTAGGCGTAAAAAGTGAGCGTAAAGCAACGTCGACGCCCGCTGAGCTTTAGCATCCCCAGCGATGGCCTTGGACATCTCTTTCCATTCATCACCCACTCTGTTGGCAATTTCCTCTTGTAGCTTATTCAAGTCGCCGGAGTGTTTGGTCTGCGCTTCGTATTTGAAAGAACCGCCAAAGACTCTGAGGACGTCACTGATGGTGCTTGTTTCCTCGACGCCCTTCCAGAATCCCTCTGCAGTCTGTGCCTCAATGCCATCCTTGGTTTTGCCTCTGCTGCCGAACCACCAACGTCCGACCATGCCAGGAAGCATACCACCGAAAATGATAGCGTAAAAGCCCAGTACCCATATATTATTCTTGCTCTCGACGATCCAGGAAGGCAGGGCGATACCCATGGAGACTTCCTGTCGCCCGTCTGGATGGCCGTAGAGTTCATAGTTGCGACGAATGGTCTCGTCTGTCAAACTAGACCAGACACTGAGTCCAGCAGTGAGAGGAGTGGGTAAGCACTCACGCCTTGTATGCCTTTGTAAGGTCTACGAATCGATTTGCGATTTGTTCCACGGTCTCGTTGACCGTCGCTTTCACCTTGTCTGGGTGGCTGGTTGATGCATGTCAGAAGGAGCCAGAGGAGAAGTCGTGGAGTACGCACTAGATCTTGGAAAGCTTTTTAAAAAGTGACTTTATTTCTTTTTCCGTAGCGCCCTGTTAAAAATGAGCGAGCGTGAAGCTTGCGCGCAGGCATGCCATGGAGACGTACGGCGGAAATGCCTAATATTTCGTACGGGTCGTACACTTTGTTGTCGGAATCGACGTTGCGTACCCTATAGACCAAAAACGCCACGACCGACCAGCCGACGGCGAGTAATACGGTTCTAAAGCAAAAACTGAGCGTCGGGTCGAGGATGGACGCGGGGAAGTCGGCGACGAACCTTTTTGTGAGTTTGAAGACCGAGGCCTTGCTTGTCGCGAGGACCCGACGTCTGCGATCGAGGCAAGGGGTACATTGGCAGCCCTGGGCACGCGCTTCTGGGTGTTCTGTGTGTGTGGTGTGAGCACGCTGTCTGGTCAAAGACGACGAAGGCACTTGCTGGTGGATATGCGGGCAAGGGAGGAGAGTGTGAGCGGAACGAGGACGATGGCGAGGACGGATACGAGAAAGTAGGCGGCCATGTTACCAGCCTCGTCATAGTGGTAATTGGCCATGGCAGAGATTCGAGGACAAGGAGGAGGACCGAGAACTTTGACGTGGCCTAATAAAATGACCGTGCGAAAGGCTAATAAACTACCAACGACCAAAGCTATTACATAGTACTAGTACTACGCCAACATGTCTACCGCCCACAGACCGACATGGGACCCCGCACAGGCCAGGGATGTCAAGGGCGGGTCGAGACAGTACTCGGTGCGCGACATGGCCGCCCACACGAAGCTCAAGTTTCGGTACGTCCGACCACGCGTTGCATGCGCGCACGGGCTCACGCACACGAGGCAGGCAACCAGGACAGACGTCCGTGGGCGAGGTCGCGCGGCGAGATCTCCGAGCTGACCTACTCGCCGCGGAGGAAGAGGCGCGGAACAAGAAACGCAAGGCCGAGGGGAAACCGCCCGTTGGGATCACAGCCGGGACTGAAGACGAGGAGGCGATCAAGCGGAGAAAACTCTTGCAGGACGCACTCGAGCTGGACAAGGACGACGACGAGGACGACGAGCGGGGGGACAGAGATGAGCAGGGGGACAAGGGCGAGGATGAGGAAGAAAGCGCGGAAGAGTCGGACGACGAGGACGACACCGACGAGCTGCTCCGTGAACTGGAAAAGATCAAGCGGGAGCGGGCGGAGGAGAAAGTGCGTCAAGAACGCGAACAGCTAGCATCACAAATGGCCCAGCTGGAGCAAGCGCATGCGGGTCTGAACACGACCGTCCCCGGGACGTTTTCGGTCAAGAAGCGATGGGACGACGGTAAGGGTGTCGTCTGGCTCGTCAAAAGGAAGATTACCGAGTCGTCCTAGATCTCATATTCAAGAACCAGGCTATGAACCAAAAGGACAAGTCTGGTCATTTTGTCAACGACCTCCTACGAACCGAGTTCCACAAGTACGTCGTTGTACTTTTTAGATTGCGTTTGTCTGACTGTCATTTATCCAGAAAATTCATGGCCAAGTTTATCAAGGTACGTTTCAAACGACACTATTGGACGTAGGTCCATATTGACGTCTCTTAAATTACAGTAGTAGTAGACACTTACAAATTTATAACTATGTAGTTGTCCGATTTGCTTCCACCTTGACTACCATGAGAGTCAGGTTGTCCACGAACCCACCGCTGCCTGCACTCAAAGCGTGGTTCCCTCTACACAACCAGACGTCGACCATCCACACTTTCAAGTCCCACTTGTGCACGTCCCTCGCTGCTGTTCGCGGCATTTCTCCGTCCTCGCTCCACCTCGCCGTCGATGGGTTTGAGCTACTTGACCAGTCCGAGCTCACCGTCATCAGGGATGGCGATCTGATTTCGTGAGCCACTGTGGTTCCCTCGCCACAAAGCGTCTCACTTGCATGCAGCATAGGCCTACGTGAACCAGACCGCGTCGAAGAAGTAGTCGCTCCGCGAGCCACATCAGCAACCGCCCGGAAGCGGAAGCGACACGTATCGGCTTCGACTTCTTCCAGCTCTGGCTCTGAATCAGACATAGAAGAATCTGGCAGCGAGTCCGAGTCGGAATCAGAGACGTCTGACTCGGGATCGGGGTCAGACTCGGACGGAACGACGGCAAAAGTTCAACCCCAACAACGTAGACACATAGTAGCAGCACGCTCAGCAGACATGTAGGTAGCGTGTCTTCTGCCAAGCCCGTGTCCCGTTTGACGTCGTTCTAGTCTAAGGACAGTTCCACCTGGGTATGGTAAACCTCAGACACGCGCACGGAATCGACGACGGCGACTGAAGCGCATGCACGAGCACGAGGCTGCTGGTGCATCCGAGGGTGGACCAGTTTCTGGTGCGAATGCGGTTGCGCCCGATGCAGACGTATCATTCGCCACGGCCAACCTAGCTCCGCACGCCCCTCCAACACTC
>JBBPLG010000830.1:0-12957 GCA_038089695.1 Xanthoconium separans | reverse complement strand
CAATAAGAGGTCCTAGGTACAAGTTGCTCGCCGCTCACCGATCGTTCTCGACTTTCGTCCAGCCACTCGAGAGGTTGGCCGACTAGGCCTCGGATGCTAATCCTATTCTGTGTTTCAGGTTCCGGATATAATTCAAGGCCACGACGTCTCACAGCTGGGTCAAACGGTCAGTCCGCTGTAGTTCTGTATCGTTGACTAACAATAAGAGACGTCTTCGCTTGCCGTTCACTGATTGCCGTCGACTTTCGTCCAGCTACTCGAAGGTTGGCCGACTACGTCCGCATCGATAACTCTCCTGATACTAACCAATGTGACTCTATCGTAGGATGTTGGATCTCTTGAGTCGTTGATACAGTCTCCTCGCATGGTAATTAACTGTTGGGCATTGCTATCACTCCTAGGTTTTCTGTCCAGTTCCTCCACCTTTAGTACTCGAGAGTCGAATCTACACATAGTGGTGATCTGGAGGATGATCCTACGCATCGAACTCTTGCGATCATTCCTGCCGGAGTATGGCCATAGTTCCTCATAACCGGCGTGATGAATGGTGGACAGCTGCAAAAAAACTTGGAAGAGATTTGCTGACAGCGAGTGCAGTATTGTATGATCCACATTTGACCAGATATATACCCTCTTGAAGCAATTGATAATGGTTTACGTGGATTATTCAGACAATGCGTGCTACTCAAGCGAGATCGAGGGACAGAGTGAGTTTATATATTAATACTTTTATCCCCTGCGGCGGCGGCGCGCTGCGTTTCGGTTCTCCGATCCGTTACCTGGTGGTCGCTCATCACGCAGTACTGGTGGAGTATGTGGACCTGTCACATGTCGGTGACGCTCTGCTAGTCTGGAACAAAGAAGATTTAAGTGTGGTTACTCAAATTCTCGATACACACTCACTGTGTGATGGCTAGTGTGTGAGACAGATCAAGTTCGGGTTGCATCCCTAATTCTTCAACCTCACTTTCGGTGAGAGTCTCCAGCCAGGACATATCATAGAAATTGCGTGGTAGACCCTTGACAGGTGTGGCGTTATGTTCAATACGACGAGTAGGAAAACGGTACCGAGGAAAGGCTCCAGGTGTTGCTCGGCCATTGTCCTTGAAGTGCGTCGATAAATGGATACGGTCAATCGTCCTCAGCCATGGAGTGACCTGTGGCGCTCTCCACGGAATCCCCACAATCGCATACCTTGATCGCCCTTCCGGTGTATGTCCATCCGTCTCGTCACCACTGTGAGCTTCGACTGTCATTTGTTTAAGAACCGGGGCAAAGCGTTGCAAGGCAGCAAATGCTTTGCATACTTGGAGTCTGCGAACTGACATCTGATCGATATCAGCAAGGCTATGTTCTTATTAACAACATAAAACCCGTACCGAATATCTCCTTTGCCGGCGCGTGTGAATCGTAGGATCACTTGCTTGCCCACAATCATCGTCATCGTCTGTCCCGTCCGCGTACTTCTTGCGAGTAAATTGACCAATTAAAGTTTTGACATGAGTTAAGAACCGCTGCTCAATTTCAACAGGATCAGCCGCCTCGTAGAGTTTGCTATCAAGAAAGTTCCTGCGAAAAATGACTGCAGCTCGTTTGTTCCATTGAGAAGATGTTTTGCCTGTCAAATCCAGTCGAAAATCCTTGGCAGTCGGCCCTCCAACACCTTTTTCATTGAACCGGCGGATCATCCTTGGCGTCGCAAAGTGAGAAGGTTTGAATGGACTGGAGGGACTATCTCTTTTCATCAATGACACCGTATGTGATCGGATGTTACGCTGGAAATACAACATAAATCCGCATAGACAAGTCGCTAGACACAAAACAAACCTGTAAGATGACCGTCTTAACATCACGATACTGAACTTCTGCTGTTCTGAGTTTACGTCGCTGCTGCAGCTGTCCCTGGGAATCCGTGGGTTTCTCACCGAGAAGCTCGGTAATCTTGTTGAGATTCTCAGAGAGCGTTTGTCTCTTGGTGGTGTCTCGACCAGTAGATCCTAGGTATGAGGCGATGCCGTTAAGTACCGAGCAAACCTCACGAATATCACCGCGTGTTACGGGAATGTCCTACATGCATGGTTAAATGTTGACTCATCTGCTACCAGTGGACAGGGACTCACTGGGTTACTATGGAGGATGGTTCGCAGAGGATAGCAGTCGTCTTGACTAATACCACCCCAGTCAGAGAAGTCAGAGTCTTGGCCAAAAATGCGTCCTCCTGATGAAGCAGGCCCATCGAAGGAATCCTCGGAGTTCATCTCTGCATCAATGTCTATACATTCTTGGTTGTCGTCATCCTGTGCATTCTGGAGACTCGTAACGTGCACTCCAGGCAACCCTTGCTGATGCTCACCTCTGGAATTCTCACCTCTTCATCCTCATCAGCATCGTCGGATTTCGATTCCACATCCACAACAGAGCCGCCACCGAGAGAATTTCGTGAGGAAGGACCATGCCATTCATCCCCATAGCTCTCGGAGGCCCTTCCCACGTCACGATTGACATCCTGGAAATCGGTCGGCTACGGTTATAATATTGACTTATATACACGTACATTCTCGGGGATGCTTCCTGAATGGAATGCATCTGAGGAACTCTCGGAGTTCATTTCCGCATCAATATTTATATATTCTTGGTTGTCATCGTCCTGGACATCCTGGAGGCTCGTAAGTGGTGGATCAGCATCGTCAGATTCCGAATCCACATCCACGACAGAGTCACCGCCGAGAGAATTTCGTGAGGAAGGACCATGCCATTCATTCCCATAGCTCTTGGAGTCCCTCCCCAAATCACGATTTACATCCTAGGAACCGGTCAGCTGTGGTACATTGACTTGTGCATGCGCGCACCTTCCCGGAGATGCTTCCTGAATGGAATTCATCTGAGGAACTCTCAGAGGTCATTTCTGCATCAATATTTATATATTCTTGGTTGTCGTCATCCTGGACATCCTGGAGACACGTAAGTGGTGGATCAACATCGTCAGATTCCGAATCCACATCCACAACAGAGTCACCGCCGAGAGAATTTCGTGAGGAAGGACCATGCCATTCATCGCCACAGCTCCTGGAGTCCCTTCCCGCATCACGATTTACATCCTGCGAACCGGTCAGCTGTGGTACATTGACTTGTACACGCGCGCACCTTCCCGGAGATGCTTCCTGAATGAAACTCGTCTGCATCGATGTTTATATATTTTTGGTTGTCATCGCCCTGGGCATCCTGGAGACTCGTAACATGCACTCCAGTCAACTATTGCGTATGCTCACCTCTGGTATTCTAATCTCTTCGTCCTGTAGTAGTTCGTATGGTGCATCGGCAGTGTTGGATTCCGAATCAGCATTCACGACAGAGGTGCTACCACTGAGAGAACCCCACGAGGAAGGACCACGATCACCATCCTGGAAACGCATCAACTATCTCGTAGATTTCACTCATATCCACACGAACCTTTCTTGTTCCTGCTGAACTAACTGATGCGCCAGGCTCACCAGGTCCTAAGTATTTGTTCTCGGGACTTCCACTTCTACGAGTGTTGGAGTTCATATCTACACCAAGGGAACTCTGGAAATTTGTCAATGGCACTGCAATTAGATCTGTATTCACGCTTACCTCAATGTCTCTCGGGTCTTCACTATGTGTGGACTGTCTTGTGATGGGTGAATGGAAAAAATTGCTGTCAATATACTCCCCAACCAGATTGCTCTCTTGCCTGGACCTCTGTATTGCATTGGTCAGCCATGTTACATTAACCACATGCTCGCGCTCGCGCTCACCACATCACGATCTTCTACGCCTGCATTCCCGACCGAAGGTTCAAGAACACAAAAATCACTTTCATCCGAGCGTAGAAGTAAGGCTCTCCAACTATCGCCATCGCTGTCGCTGTCAGAGAGTACCTGACCGTCCCTATTAGCGCCGACCTAAAAATCAAGGTAACTTGGATTTCGCATCCCAACAGGAAAACTACTTGCCTCGTCCGTTTCGGTGATTGGCGCTGGTGCGCAAGTTGCGTAGACGTCCACAGGGAGGTTGCTTTGTGTTACAACCGGCAAATCAGGTAAAACTTTCTGTATGCGAGCGAAACGGCGTGCACGGGCACGCCTGTGGAGTAACAAAGAAGAATTGTGCAAAGCGGGTTGGCTTCGCAAACGTTTAGGATTATATGGACCCCTTCCAGCGGGTTCACCATCTGCCTTTCGTTTACGATGGGAGGTGGCAGGTTGTCCGGAAGTTGACGCAATCACTGGGTTGCTGTGTACACGCCTTCTACGAGCGCGGGCGCGGGAACGGACACGAGCAACGAGGTCTGCGTGGGTACAGGCACGGACTCGGGCATCCCTGTTTGGCGGCTGAGAACGTTTCCGCAATAAGAGTTTGGTTCGCAAGTGTCTAGCCCGATGGGGGTGATCTCTTCCGGCGGGTTCACCATCAGCCTTTCGTTTACGATCGAAGGTGGCAGATTGTCCGGAAGCCGACGCATTTGCTGGATTGCTGTGTACACGACTTTTGCCTCGTGCAAGAGTGGCGTTACGAACGCGAGTGCGGGCACGGGAACGGACACGGGCAACGAGGTCTGCACGGGCACAAGCGCGGACTCGGGCATCCCTGTTTGGCAGCCTAGAACGTGTTCGCAACAAGATTTTGGTTCGCAAACGTGTAACCCGATGCGGGCGATGCCGTCCCGCATGTCTGCCATTCCGCTGACGAATATTGACTGCGTCACTGCCTACATATCGTGTTTTGTCATGTTGGTCATGCTGGAGACTCGTCACGGTCAATCTATCTAATTCTGCGAAGAGCTCACCTCCTGATTAATTATTCTATGACTCTCCGCTGGACCGCCTGATATAGTGGGACTAACGCATTGCGAGATGGGAAATTCATGAGAAATGGCGAATTGCACGTCTGCATCCTGCTCGGCACCATTGAGGTTCACCAACGATAGTACTTTTAGCGTGACACCCACCTTTGTTGTCCCTTCCTTCCCATTTGAACTACTTGATGCGGCGAGGCCACCAGCTCTCGTATTCTCATTTGCGGAGGTTGGACTACTGCCAGAGTTGAAGTCCACCTCTTCGCGTGCACCGTCAGCCTCCCTCTTGTCAACAGATCCTGGAGTATATTCTTGACGTGCGATGGGTGGCGCACTGTCTTCAGCCAAGTGGCGCAGAGAATTCCTCTTTTCCAGAAGACGGGTGGACATCCTACGTACGGGACGTGCTGGTATACGAATGATTAACTTTGATGTGGCGTCAGTCAGTCCCGTTGGTGGGGGGCTCGCCATAGCGGTACGGGTAGTGATAGAATCACCCATCACAGAAGTGTTGTGTGATGTGGATGTGGATGCGCGACATCTAAAGGGGGGGTTATATATATATCGGACAAAGGATTGTTTCCTGGACACTTGCTTTGTGATTGACTCCTTTCGGACGCAAAGATCAGATTGAACTGTCTGGCAGAGTCGCTTTGTGACCTCACTAATGGTGACCTCTCGGACGGTGGTCATGGCAACATGTTGACTAAGTTGGAGTGTGTCATCCTGGCAGATGAGCAAACGCCAGAAACTGTGTCCTGAAGGAGGTAGAACGACATAAGTACTGCGATGAGAAAAAGAGTGATGGCATACCTGGGGTCGCCCAAGGTTTAACCACGCAGACGGGAGACACCAATCTCACAGTGACCAGGTAAACCCGCTCCGTGACCTGAGCAAGTGACGGACTTGACGCGGCAGGAATAAAGAGAAACGAAGTTGATTTGAAACTCGACGAGCTGCAATAGCGAGATAATACGCTAAAATGTAGGGGGATTATCGACCAGCGAAATTGTGTCAAAGAAGCATGAAGTCGGTTACAAAGTCAGCTTTGTGATTCTGAAACAAAACAGGTTCAGTGGATGCGGGAAAGATCAGAACAGGTTGGAAACATCACCAGCAGGCAACGATGACGAACAGCGGTGTAGTACTTTCAAGAGATGACTTCCCTCCACGTCAAAGTGTTGGCGAACAGGAAAGGTATCCTGAGACACAGCATCCCAAGCAAGAACTTGAGAATCGTTCGGCCAATGGATGTGTACCTTGCGGGTTGTTGATACGAGACATCACAGGGCAGCGGTTTATGAAGTTGGGCGTTGTCGTCGTGGAAATGGAGATGGGCCTGGGCGGCCAAGAGAATGCGAGACTGTAGAGTGAGCCGTTGTGACTGGTCTGTCACGCTGGCTAATATTATGTAATAAAACTGGTGCTATTCGGAATCCATTTTATGGCAGTCATCAACTCTTAGAGAAAAGGAAACAATCTCAGGAACGTTGCATACGACATTCTGCTCATAGTACTACTAGAGTGGAAATAAGACAATGCGTATAGTATCCTCAGGCTGTTGATAATCGATGAACACTAATCCTAGATCAAAAAAATACTATCTCAGCACAGATCTACACGAATCTTGTTGTGCTTTAGACTCACCTTATCCAAAGGCAAAACATGAACACAAGTAAAACTTTTGCCATCAATTTGGAGCGCGTGTGGGGTCATCGCGAATGGGCAGGTGATGTTGTTCAGTGGCAGGAGTACTCGCTCCTTTTTGCGGACAGGTTGGTAAAGCCGACCCCCAGCAACCGGAAATCGCCGGTAAGCATCCAGGCATCGATACTCCATTGGGAGATCTTCAAATTCAGCAAGCACGAGAAAATGCTCCATGAGGACGACTGATGTTCCGTCAAAGCGCCCGTAAAGAAAGATTTCTTCTACCTGTCCTGCAAACCAGCCACTGAGTCCATCTTTTTTGAAGATGACATGGCTATCTCGTTCAGAGATGTCGGCCGTTTTGTAGATATTGCCCCGTGACTGGATAGTCTTGGTTTGCTTGGTCCTGGAAGGGTACTCTGTGTCGACTCGTGGACAAGGATGGCAACTGAGCCAAGAGGACAATAAAGCGGCTGTACTTTCTGACAACAGAGTTGACTCCGATAGTTTCCACGATATCTGTACCCGGGCCGTGTCTTGAGGATCGCCATCCAATGTATTGTGCATATCACCAGAGAGAGTCCCTTGGTTCCCTGTACTATAAGCTTTCTGAAACGCAGGCTGAAGGAATCGCAAGGCATCGGATGAAGCATTTTCGGAAAACAGGGCACGCAAGTTTTGTTCTTCACAAAATCGTGTTAACATAGTTACTTCAATGTCGCCTAGTCACCAGTCAAATCTCGGCATAGATTAAATGATTAGAGAATGGACATACCTAACTTCATATTTGTAGGTATCCGCTGTAGCTTGAAGTTGCAACGTTCAAAGGCAAAACATCGCCAGGCATGGACTGGCCCCCAGCGCTGAAGTAACTCAGTTAGATGGACCGATAAATGCTGGTTGGGCGACAGGGTAGTTCCAGGATATAACTCAAGTAGACCCCGCAAGTAATGAAGCATGTGCGAATGAAAAAGCAAAGCGCGCTCCTCAGTCATAGTCCGCGTGGTAGCAAGCTTGGTGGCGGAGACGAGATCTATGAAGTTTGTCAGCATTGCATGGCGTCCGCTGTTTTCTTCCTCTCCTCCCCAAAGACGGATTAATGTGTAGACGAGATGAACAGTACACATGGTTTTCCACTGATCTGCGCTCAGTTTTCCATGTCGAGTACTCCCAACAGTCTTCGGTACCGGGGTAACACTCGATGGAAGAACAGTGCGCTCCATGTCTTTCCATACCTCACCTAGCGTATCTCGCCCAAGAACGCGCGTTTTCTTTTCTGATTTACTCGATCGTCGATCAACCTCTCTAACAGGCTGGTGTGCAACCTTGTCTTGACTAGAGTCAACCCCACGTTCCTGGCGCTAATTCGACACATAGCTCAGTTTCGTTGCGTACGTCTATCAAAGGCAACCTACCCAATGCATAAGCTTCTGTACAAGGTCACTCTTTTTCAGGGTTTGGTATTCTGGCGGACATTCGGTAGCGTCATGTAACTTGGCGACGCATGTAGCAATTAATACATCTCTTTTGAGCTTCATAAGTTTGGATTGACTTGTAGTCGGTGCTTCCACGAGACGGACAGCATCACGCAATACGGCAGATGAAATCCCGAAAGTATCAGACTCAATTGTGGATGATGACGGCCCGGGGACTGAGACATTGGCCGCACGCTTCAACCATTTGTTAGTCCAGGTCCGACTAAGCATTAGAGTTGTTTACCCATTTCAAGAGCGTCTCTATAAGTTGCTCTTTGTTCATCTTAGAGTACTTTTCTGACCGCCCCAGCTTCGCCGCACACAGTGCAACCAGTTGGTCCTTACGATACCTCTTGAGTGCTGAAGAACTTGTCACAGTCAACTCAAAAGCTGAGATTATATCGGCGAAACCATCAGAAATGTTGTCCTTCAGGGTATTCGTTTGATGGTTTTCCGGATTGACCGCAGCAGGAGTAGCTTCAACAGGAATGTCATTCGACTGCCGGATGGACTTCCCTCGTTCATCGAACCATCCCACGTCAACACGCTTTCACCAGGACGTGTGAGTTCTCACGAATTTTGCATGTAATGAAACTCACATATTTCACGAGTTGGTGAACGAGCTTCTTCTTTTTTAGCCCAAAGCGGAGACCTAGCTCGCGACAGATTTGCCGGAGAACTTCTATGCGTAAGCCCGAAAGCTTAGATTTTGATGCATACTTGAATGTATCGTATCCGGCTTCCAACGCAGCAGGTGTTGGAGGTTGAACGACATCGTAGGTGATCCCATCGCCATCGCTGAATCGAACATCCATTCCCCATACTTCACGGCAGTGGCGGTGCAAGTTTCCGAGGAAAAGGGCATGCATAGTGTCGAGAAGCACGAATGAGGTGGGATCCCAGTATGGAAGTCGGAGGAGTTCACTCCAACGCACGCCATGCTGCTCGAAAAGTGCTTTTCTCTCAGCATCTGAAGCAGAATTGAACCAAGCATGGGCAATCTTCCTGTGTTCATCACATGTACGGCATTTCCAATTTGCATGGTCCAAGTCATCGATGTCATCGAGTTTTTGTAGACAGAAGGAGCAAAAATTGATGGAAGAGTATGATGCATATCCAGCCATTTGACGCGCAGCAGGAAGGTCACAGACGAGGGGGATTACTACACAGCGAACCAATCGGCCAGAGGGAAATGTTGCTGTCTCCGTGTAGTGTACACCATGCTCCCAAAAATCTCCGAGATCATCCACAAGAGGTCGGAGTAAGTGATTGATCTGGTGTATGGAAGGTTCATGAGGTCCTGGGATGATCCCGACAAGATACATATTCTCCATTTTATACCGCTCTGTTGGTGGAAGATTCAGGCAAACCATGTAGATGGCCCCCGTCGACACTTTTTTGCCCGCTTCTTTGTTGTGGAACGGGTTAAAACCATCCATACACAACGAAAAAATGTAACGCCCCTCGCCACCGGACTGGGGCGAAATGAATGGCTTCCCATCCGGACCTAGGAAACGGTGAAGGATATGCCCATCCCAGATATCGCGCATGACAACTGGGTCATCTCCGTCGTTGCGGTTGGTGTCAGGAAAGAGGCACCTGTCAAGAAGTGGCTCGATGCCTGGTCGACAGAGCATGCGTCCCATCCAATCTTTCATACGATGGTACACATAGCGTCTGACTGGAAAGGTGCGACGCCGACCAGAGAGAACGATTGTCTTGCGCAACTCCCGATTGCAGGCAGGGCTCGATGGTGTGTCTTGGTATGTACAGCGATCCGGATACGCCACAGAGCCATCCAGTGGGTAACAACAGAAACATTTTGGGCAGCATACGAAGGGAGTCGTCACAGGCTTCAAGTCCAACACGTTTAATACCGTCCGAACATCGACAGGAATGCTGGAGAGGACTGATGTGGTTCGCGGAGTATCTGGGGATTGAGCTGATAGAGCGAGCCTCAAGAATGTTTGGATACCTGCAAGGAGAAATCCACAGTGGTCCATGGAAACACCGGACGCAAGGTGAAGTGTTGCGACCATAAGGTAGCAGGTCAATGTGATATTCCCAATTCCTGCGAGCCTGCTGGGGAGATATTTGCCTGGTCTTGAGTGGTGAGTACAAGGGACAATGCCTGACATACATGCGTACCACAATCAATGACGATCGACGGCATTTTGATGCGTGGTTGGGTTGGGTTGACGAACTCTACCCTTTGCTTTTCCCAGATTACCATCTTTTGATTTTCGACTTCGTCCAGTTCCTTTTCAAGATCGCGAGCCAGAGCCTGTACTCTTTGGCATAACAAACGGTTCTTTATTTTCCCCAACTTCTCGATAGTAAGAATGTGCTCCATGAGCCACACCTTGTACGCAAGGATCTCAGCGTTCTCATGAGCATGATACTCCAGAGCAAAAGCACCAGAGTTCAATTCTGTTTCTGTCTGCGGTGGCTGGAGCCTGATGGGGATGGATGATGCTGTAGGGGGATGAACGAAGACCAGATCGGAACGATGGGTCACCCTTTCGGAAGTCTTCTTCCTTCCGAAATCTGCCTCAAGTTGATCTAATATAGATGTGATCTGTGCGTCGTTATCTCGCTCTTTCCGTGGCGAGCACCAAGAATCTTGCTGTGGATTCTGTGAGCGCTCGCTGTCCTCATTGTGCTGTGGTGGCGTCGGTGATGAGCCTGTATGTTCCGCAGATTCCAAACCCACGGCAGCCGCACGTATATTGTCCATGCGCCTATGATGTTTGACTTCCGTCTGGGACAAATACTGGCCGCTGATGAATTGGTTCCCAACTGAGTCCCAGGTTGTGTGAGAGGAACACTCCGAGCAGGAACATAGGTAGCCTTGAATAGGTCAGACTGGGACGCAACAATTGCCTGGTTCACCATCCTTAAGGAAGGGTGACATGGTAGGTTGTGGAGGGATTATGACCAAGAACAAAGACTCAGGGATCTCGACTGACATCCGTCGGGATTTCAAATCTCGGACCGAGTTTGGAATCAAAGCACAATGTAGACACGCGATAGTGCTTGAAGTTCATCCAAAGGATGATCATTGACGAAGAAAGCAGGGTTGATGTCCATGATTGGTCCAAAAATGGCACCCTAACATGTAGTACCACACTGGTGGTGCATCGTACTGCGAGGACACACATTACTTGCTGTCACCTGATCATCATACACATTGATCTTTCTCCTCATTGCACACCGCATCTACCGCAAGGACGCGGATGACGATACAGAAAAGGTTCTCAACAGAAATCAACTCGAGTTCGAATCATCGATGTAGATCCACTGACCCGGTCTGCACCGTCGATTGATCACGAGAGTGTTGAATAGTTGGCCACTCAGAGGGAGTCGCGTCTGTGGTTATGAGCTCGGTGACAATTCGGGAGCGAGTGATGTAAGAAGTTACCCTGCACTGAATGGCTGCACCGTTGAGCTGCTTTGTTACTCGTGGTACTATGGGCTGGCTTCCTGAAATCAGGGGATGGCGCAGGAATCTGACCGCTGTGGATTGCCTGGACCTGCACACGAAGCGTTACTCGATTGAGAAAGACCAACTGCAGAAAACAGCGCAACGATTAGAAAATGATGCCATCGTGATGATCAGTTGCCAACCCACTACGTTGGGGGTCAGGATCCCAACCCTGCCGCTTGACCACTCGTCCGGACTCATGTCCATCCATTATCCCAGCTCTCCCCAGCAACAAATGTTGTCCACACGAGTTGGCTCAAACCATAGTATCATCTTTTGATTGTGAACCCTCCTGCAACATTATTTCATCAAGACGTGGACATCGATGAAGCCGGACATGTACCTGCTTGAGCTCCAGAACATCCGAGCAGAACAGCAAAATAGATCCTCCCATAAAAAAAGGTCTTTGAACAGTGGTGTTGATGTAAAGAAGGATGTTGGCGGGTTCAGAGACATGTACTTACATCCAAGTAGTGAGCATTGAGGAACCACCGTTTCGCAAACGGCGCGAGCACCACGTGACCACACTCAACCAACGTGACGCTCTTTGCACTCGGATTTATCCTGACACCATCACGCATCCTGAGTACTAGTAGGTGACCATTAACGTTGTTGTAGCAGCTCGCTGAGGGATGATCGATGATCGACGACTCCGCTCTAGTTTAACATTTTCGCACCCTTTGTGTAAATGTCACATTCATAGGTGCGCGATCACAAAGCAAGTCTGCGCATTGAATCATACAAGAACAAAGAGGACGTTTCAATGTTTTAAGAACGGGGGTGTGGCACTATCGTTCGCTGTCTAGTTTTCTCCACACATTGACGATGTGCCCCACTCCCAGGTCTTCTTGGCGTTCTCAGTGCCTCTTTGCACACCTAGGTGTCTCGTTCGTCGGTCCAACCCCGATGGACATTGATGACGAACCTGCTGGTCAAGTTGCTGAGTTCCACGCAGACTGTCGCCTCAACGCTGTGGTAGTTAACGAACATTCTAGCTCCCTACCCGAGTATGACACCATATCCTTGGTCGGACCCCTTGTTCGTCTTTTTCTACCCCCGTCGCTTTGCAAACTGATTTCCTGGCTTCTAGGCGGATGCAAACGACGCCCTTCAACGCCAGCTTGTCGCTGCAAAGGAAGCCTCAAACGGGTCTGTGAAACAGGTACTTGCCACTGAATTCACCTTCTTTCTGACTGACATCAACTCTCAGATTATCGACATCATTGAAACCCGTCTCAAGTG
This sequence comes from Xanthoconium separans, assembly GCA_038089695.1. Lineage (NCBI taxonomy): Eukaryota > Fungi > Basidiomycota > Agaricomycetes > Boletales > Boletaceae > Xanthoconium > Xanthoconium separans. The sequence goes on along the minus strand of JBBPLG010000830.1, from coordinate 293 downwards.
CGAGGTTTGTAAGGACGTCCTCTACCGACCATTTACGTAGGGTTACCACCATACCGACTTGTCTATCACCCTAACTTTTCCTGTGTTAGGTTGTCGGACTGCGGTCACATATTTTGCCGCGGTTGTATTGAGAACAAGATGGTTACGACCGTCTGCGATCATATGCAATCCCTTGGAGTGCATAGACCAGCCCCCGAAGCAACCGGGATTGCGCATGTCGTAGCAATGCGCCAGGCACTGCTCATGCTCAACCTTGCCACACCTACCCATAGGTGTCCTGCGTGTGGCATAGC
>JBBPLG010000829.1:0-12965 GCA_038089695.1 Xanthoconium separans | reverse complement strand
GTCCAATGTTCCATATGCCCTAGTCGGAATATATGTGACGGAAATTCAAGTTTAGGAAGGAATCGTCGGCGAGATTTGAGACAATGTGTCGCGACGAACGTTCTGAGTGTCACGTGGAGTGGAGATTTGTTTGTTTTCAAGGCTCTTGCCAAACAAGCGCTTTTCAGCTTTCTACCATCGGACTCGGGATGGAATCATGACAGTTTTGGGTCCAACTTGATTCGCCCTCGAGGCAAGGATGCCTTATCAGGATGCATCGTGTTTACCGTGATATGACTGGTCGAAGGTCATCACGGACCATGCTTCGAATTCGAACACGTGCCCTACGCCAGGCTGCGACGCCCACGTCTTCCACCCATCTCTGTCCATTTCTTAATCGATCATGCTAATCGTCGGTGCCCACTCGACGTGCGATGTCTGCATGGAGAACTATATGGAAGCAGCAGGTATTCCACACGTCATCCCCTGTGGTCACATTTTTTGTCGAAGGTGGGTCTCTCCCAAGAATACATCCTCGACTTGGGACTCTGACGAAAAGGTACTAGATGTCTCGACCAATTGAGTGTCGCAGCTTGGGAAAACTCCCTCTCTAACCCCCAGTGTCCTATTTGTCGCGCCGAGTTCTTTCCTCGAGATATCCACCAACTCCGTGTTGACAGCTCACGTCTGAGTTCGAGGACGGTCACACAACATGACGACCCCCACGTTCAACGTCTCCTGGACGACATTGAAAAGATCGTGGACGGGCGCGCTACCATCGAAGAAATGCACAGGGCAGTCGACCACTGTAACGCGTACCACAACTCACATCCAAATAGCTCCTTGGTGTGTGTTCGCACCAGGCCCGTTCCGGAATACGACTACTGACCCGTCTTTCCAGCGTATCCCACTCCGGGCTAGTCTCCGCCTTCTGACCAGCTTTCTGGAAGCACACAAAAAGCTCATTGAACTCACTTCCACGCGGGACGATATCCGCGAGCGCCTCATTGGCCAACTCGAATTCGTACAGTCTCAGTACCGAAATCTAGAACAATTACGACGCAGCGAGAAAGAGACCGTGCTGAGAAACGAGGAAACGAGTGGAGTACGCTACGATGAGATGAACACCCGTTGGAGATCGTCAGTCGTGCCTTTCAAATCGTTCGTTTCATTGCATCGTGTACTGATTCGAGAACGCGCAGCAAAGTCAGTCGCACAAACGATGACGGTCCTGTGCCGCGTTCTGACCATCACGATTTCACTCTAGGTGGAATCCATGATGCATAAATGCCAGTCCTTGTGTGAAGAACTCGATCTATTGCGCCAATCGAACCAGATGACAACGCACGGAAACACAGACACCGCGCGACGCGGTCATGCTGCAACGCCGTACGTACATAAACGTCGGGTTTTCGCTCCAAATTCAGCGTACATACCTTTCTTTCTTTTTTTTTTCTCTCAACAGGCGCCGTGTGACTGTACTACCCCGATCGTACGTCTTACCATTCGAGATGCGTCATCGATCACTCAGTTGTAATGACAGAGGGCTGACCGTGTTCAACGTTGTAACTCTGTCGCTGGGTTGCGTCTTGGTCCTACATGCCTTTTTCCGCGCCAAGTGAAACGTCGGTGGGGATTGATCCAGTTAACCTCTTGACGCTCTTTACAAACTTATGTACGCGTTGTTCGTGGGGAAACCAAGGTGATATTTCACTCGGCAGCATGGGAAAGAACTTGATCTCGATGCGGCATGGATTAACATGTTAGGGTTATTCCCACTGTACTATAACATTGGTACTACTCGCGAGGTTGTACTTTGGACACACGCTCTGAAACTCATCGTTTTCTTTGTCAGTCAGATGGCATGACCCGTTCATATGGCCCCGCAAACATCCACAAACCATACCACATTCAATTTTCAAGACGATGACGACGGAGTGGGGAACCTGGATACTAAAAATACATATCGAACACTCACTGACAATCCTTCTTCGTACATAGACTTTCAACACCCCACCTCACGGACTGCCAAAGAACCCTTCAAAACCCCACTGCTTCGCCTCGTCGCCCTCGCGCACCCACCCGATATAATCCGCCGTCAACAACGCCGCCCTCAGGAACAACGAGCCGTCGAGCAGCTCCGCATCCTTGAGCTCGGTACCCTTGAAATACCCAGCCGGTCGGCTTCCGTACAGAGCGTCGAAATGCGCAAACGCGCGTTGGATCTTGGGAAGGTGCTCCCCGGGGTGCGGAAGTGCGGATTGCAGGATCGGCAGGAACGGGTTCGGAGTGGGGGTCGTTTCGATCGTGAGAGGTTCCTTTGAAGCGGGAGTCGTAACGACGCGAGGTTCTACCGACGTGGTCGTCATAAACGACTTGATCCTCGGGGTTGGTCGGCCACGCATGATCCACCATACGAGGACCATGTGGAGATAGCCACGCAAGAGGAGCAATTGGGAACGCGTAGAGAGGTACGAAATCAACGAAGAGAGGAAGAGACTCGAGGTCACCACGTGCATCCTAATAAAGTACGTGTCAGTTGAAGTTGCTCGCGATCGCACACATGTCAAAGATAATGTTACGCACAAGAAAAAGTCAGATTGGAAGCCGTTTTCTGTCAACCCACTGGCTCCGTAAAGTAACGAGCCTAACCAAATGAGTTCCTCCAGTTTGCGCTCGATTTCACCTGACTGGCTCAGATCGATGGTCCATTTCTCGGCATATTCTGCGACCATGGGTGAATACGCTTTGAAAGTCTCCACGAACCGGTCATTAAAATCGTCGCGAGTTATGCGCTTGAATCTGACATCATCCAGAACACGTGCCACGATGTCGAATGCGTGTACATCGCCGGTCTTGGAGTGGATAAGTGGGTTTGAAGTGACCGGAGCGTCCAACGCAAGGGCCGAAAGACCGTTTGAAACGTGTTCCACTGCATCCGACGGAACGAGAGAAAAAATAGAAGCGGGAATGGTTCCCCTGAGACTATGAACCGCGGTAAGCGCAAGGCCTTTGAAAACGCGCGATTTAGAGTACTGATACATGTGCCAGTGTCACACGGCGTACCTTCGACAAACATCCCTTTCAACCCAAACTCGACGCCGTATCCAACGTGAATCATGGGATGGAATAGGCCAGAAAACAAACGGGCAAACATATTCGGTTGTGCGTTCAGTTCCCTTCCTTTCTGGACGTTATACTTGTCGGAAAAAATGAACTCTTCGAGAATACTCTCAGCGCTTTTTTCGGCGAGTTGCTTCGTAAAGAAGTTGACATAGGCCTGGTAGTAACTTGCGAGTATGTCAATGTCAAGTGAGAGTGGGCTATTCCAGAACATATCAAGGGCCTACTTTTCATCGACCAGATGATCAACGAAATTTTCTTCGGTGATAGGCTCGGGAGACACGATCACTGGACGCTGAATGCGCGAATCGACTTTATAGTAATCTCTGATAATCGCTCCAGATGCGCCTAGAGCGTAGACGGCAAGTGCGCGATGCGTGATGTGGCTGATCATGTCATGATACATACATCAATGTCATGTCCCCCAAGTCAGGAAAGACACCCATACTTGTGGAAATGCATGTCGTTGAAGAAGATATGATAACGCTGGTGATTATCTTTGAGCACCTCTTGCAGTGCAGCGAGCGAGTCCGGGTTCGCCCCTGGAAGCCTCTGTGGAGAAAGCACGGAAGGAGGAAGGGATGGAGCGGGGAAGAGATCATCGAGGACCTTTTGGTGCATGGTACCGTTCGACGACATGGTTAATGCGTCGGAGTTGTACCTCGCTCGTACTTATAAGTAGTCTGTGAGTGTCCGCGACAGATCGGAGTTCTCACACTTGTACGTTGTGTGCTTTGTGATGAATCGTTGTAACTTATCAATCCTGAACCAAACAGGGCATGCCAAGTCAATTTGTTCCTGGAAATTGACGGAAGGTTGTGGGACTTTGATGCGGAGACGATGAGGTTTTGAGCCCCTGACTCGGAGTCGGAACGAACGCTGACCAACCCGATATAAACTGACGTCATCTGCCTTGCGTATGTAGACAGCCCGCATCACGCGGCATGCTTTGAATCAAGCCGTCACCATGGGTACAAGAACCCTACTACTAGCATCGGCGAGCCCTTGCCGGCGCATGACGCGGACGGTACACATTTGGTCGAGGTTGCGTGTTCGCTATCAAGTTACAAAATATCGAGTGTACAAACATTGTCCAGAATATCTGTCAGCGACAAATCCTCCCGAGATTGAACCTTGATCATGCTATCCGTTGCGACCCGTCTGTAATCCACCGTACGCCCACCCGACGACGATAGCGTGAGCAAGAGTGCACCAAACGGCTGTCCAAGACGTGCAACGAGCCGCCGTGCTCGCGTTTCTCTCTCCATGTGTGCGGGAACATGCCCACGGTGCGGTTCGAGTCCAAGAACCTTCGTCAAGTTTCTTCGTCGTCGTCCACTTCTCCATCAAACAACTCAAACTCGTCATCGTCCATGTTTAGTGACGATGGTGAAACAAAGCCTTGAGCGTGTCCGATACGACGAAAGGGGCGGAAGTTGGAATGCAATGCACGGAAGCTTCATCTGACTTGCTGCAAGCCACGGTGCAGGGTGCTCGTTGTCAGGGCAACATCGAGGTCAAATAGGGAAGTGGTGAACAACGCGACGATCCGTCATTGTCGTCCTCGCCACCGCCTTTCGCCTCGCCCTTTCCTTCTCTTCGTGCTCTACTTTCCGAGTCGTTTCACCTGGCGATGACGACAACACGACTGCACGGTGGGCCTCGCGTTCTGCTCTCGTCTTCGCCTTTCCATCACGCTTTTCCCTCGACTTGCACGGCGGCGGCGACGACGACGACGCAATAACTGTGATAGCGCGGTTGTCACGTTGTCGTCGTCGCCTTCGCATTTCGTCCCGCCCCTCCCTCACACTCTGCCCTCATCTCGTCTGATGACGACGTCGACGTGACGTCGTATGTACTGCACCGACACATATGGGTAAACTCGTGGAATCCCCTAGCGCGTGGGCATCAGGCCAGGGTGGTGGGAAGGGGCTTGCATGTACTCACGTTGGGAGAATGTTGGCGGACAGACCGTACGCATCGGGAGGGTGAGGACCGCGCACGTCGGACAAAGCGGCGGGTGAGCGGTCACGACAATGTCGAGGTGATTGCGCTGTCGTGATCCCCACGGCGTCGTCGTCGTGTTGTCATTGCTGCGAGGGGACCGTGGGGAGGGTGAGGGCAGGCATGTATGCGTCATGCCAGGATGGTGAGCGGAAGGGTCATGGCGGGTTGCACGTACGCGCGTCGGGAGAACGTGGGCAGGGAGGCCGTATGTTATCGGGAGGGTGGCCGCGCACGTCGGACGAAGCGGCAGGTGCGTGAGCAGCCAGTGCCAGTCACGACAACGTTGTGGTCGTGTCGCCGTCGTTCCAAGGGGACCGTGAGGATGATGAGGGTGAGTGAAACGGCGGGATGATACAGGAGGTGACTGTCACTGTCACATCGATTAGATTTGCACTTCATGCACTTCAAGTTCAATCCAAGGTGCGAGTCACTTCCGTCCAGCAATTGTGCTGAGCTTCGGCAGCGTCCAACTTGGACGTACTGTACTAGCAGGGGTGGTTCAAATTCACTGGTGCAATGGTTTCAAGTCAATTTGGTCGTCGGAGTCAGCGAACCTGGCAACCCCATCAGGCAACGCTAATGAGACGCTTGTTGGATCTTTGGACTCGGGCCCCTGGGCCTTCGCCTCTCTTCTCCTCTCCCTTCCTTCCTCTACACCATGGATTCCGAGTCAGATTCCATGGAGGCCAATGTCGGTCTCAAGTACATCATAAACCATGTCTTTTCTCCACTTCGTCTTCCCGGCACAGACGACCACACCTTTTCAGACGACCACGCACTCGCTCAAACGGTTCTTGACGCAGCCAACGCATATTCACGCGTCGTCGAAGACCCCGCGTGGCCAAGCATCGAAAAAATGCTCGAAAACATTGCCACCACTACGCTTTCTCCGAAGCTCGACAGAAAACGCGTGACAACGCAGTTCGCCAGTATGCGACCCGGAGGTATGAGCTTGCATTTTTGACGCGATCTGTCGCCACTGACGATGTGAACGGCGCGCACCCAGATGTCCTCGCGTTCTTCATTCGCGCCCAGAACGCGGGGGTTTTGTTCAGAAAGGACAAGGAGTTCACCACATATGCAGCCTTTGAGGTGTCACCGCGTGCGAACTCCGTGATTAAGGCAAAGGGAAAGCTGTTGTGCTCGTACCCTGGTCCCGCCATCGAGATTCCCAATGCCGTCTTCACTGACGCTATCTTCCGGTCCGAACTCGCGAACTTTCTTGTCTGCATGAACGAAGACGAAATCGATACAGACACGGGGGTCCGTGGCTCTAACGCAAATTATTGCGACACTAGCAACCCGCGCTTCATCACGGAGCTACTTACTGGTATCTTCCGAGGGGTCGGTCACCCCGCTGCCAGTCTCGTCCGCGTCACCAAACGTATCGGCGATGATGTTGTTGTCTCGGGGAACTCCCCGGTCCCCTGGCGTCGCTCGCCGCTTTGGCTGCTTATTAGAGTCGCCATCCAAACCACACTGGAGACGTCTTCGCAGCAGGGCCACAGCTCGTATAAAAGCTTCATGATATTGCTCCTTTCCAGAGTCACCGAGGAAGCCATTCGGGCCGACCTGTCCAGCGACCTCATCTATTTCATGTCGACCAAGATCAGTCGGCGATTGAGGAAGCTCGGTCCCTCTGCGCCTAGTTGGCTCACAGAAGCAGCCCTCAAGACATGCAAACGCGTTCGGGAGCTTCTTGACGAGAGGTGGGAAGAAGTACAGGATATCCAACGCAGATCCCCGCCGCTTAAATTCTCCGAGCTCAATCTCGATCGCGACCTTCAACTCTCGCTGGCATGCAGCCGCGATTTCCTTAAGCACTGCCTGCTTAACAAGGAGACTACACCTGCAATGCCCTTCCAACCAAAAAATCGACCCCGAGGCACTCTTGCCGATTTTCTCTCCATCGACGGTGCATTTTTCAAGGAGGTATTCCAGGCGGAGCCGATAGTCACGCTCTACGATGTCGAGGTTGAGGTGGAGCGGGGTATTGACGCCTGGGTCAATGACGTCAGAAATGCCGACGAAGCATGCATAAAACTGGATGTGCTAGCCGACAAGTACTCTTCGGCTGCGCTGAGAGTGTACGCGAACAATCCTGAACAGCTTTCCATCATGCTTCTTACCACCATCGAGATTTGGATCGCGCTTGATAAGCTCGTCGTCGAGGCCATTCCCATCCTGGAAGAATACGAACCCGAAATTCCATATTTTCTATTACAAGACCTGCTCCTTCAAAAAGCCTCCAGCATTGAACGCACACGTCGAGCCCACCGGTACCTCGCGCGTCGCCGCTCTCGCTCAGGCTCGAAAGTCGCGCCGTCCGTGTTTTCAGCCGAAGTATCCGAAGACACTTTTGCGGTCCGCTACTATAACGAGTCCGCATTGCTCCAGAACCTTAGACGTCAAATCGAAGCAGCGGCTCAGGAAAAGTTTGACAAGAAAAAGGCGGAGCTGAAAGAGACGAACGAATGGTATGCTACGCTCCAGCGCGAGGCAGATGAAATCGAACACACGTACTTCAACGTCGATGATGTCAGACAACATTCTGGAAGTTGCCGCAAGTGCGAGCTTGAAGCAGACCTTAACTGCTTGTGGGTAGATGTCTACGAGCGGCCGTTGCCGGAAGATGAGCTTCGGACAGCGGTCATCGTGTTCGAACTGGCCTGTCCCGTGGCGTTTAGCATGTGGCGATCTGCCACATTTCGGTTCCTCGTTGGTCTTTGCTCTCAACGCCCCCGCGGAAAACGGCCCTATCTGCTTGGCGACTACCCTGAACTACAAGAGCATTTGAGGCAGCATGCACGATCCCGCATTACCCTGGCAACGAGTACGCGACCTGTGGATCATAAACCGGTCCCCCTCCCAGCCACGGAAAATCAGGTTTATGCCCGGAATCAACTTGTTTTTTTCGGCTTTGATATTGAATATTCTATCCCTGTCGCTAATGCGTTCGGCAAGATCGACATCAAACGATTTTGCACGTTCGAGCTTCCAAAAGGCTCGTATTCTATACTCCAGCCATATCTTGACACCACCCTCCACACCTCGAACGATGTCCTAGGGGGCCAAGCCGACTGTCCCAAGGACCTCTCCATTCACGAGTTTTTGGCGTTTGGTCACTTGCGCTGCGGAGGATCTCTTCAGTGGCTCAATATCCTACGCGAGCTTCGCGACAGATCGCTGAGTTTCAGATGCCCCGAGGTTTACTTTTTACTAGCTCAGGCGATCATGCAAGTCGGACCAGTGGCGAGTACAGAGTTGAAGTGGCACACGGAGCTCCAAGAAGAGACTTTTGGCCATGCGCTTGTGGACGAGCTTGAGAGCCTCGTTGCAGACATTGAGGCCAATTGGTTGGAGGGCGTGACGATGAATATTGTTTCATTATTACTCGGTCGACTCGTTGCGGCCAATCCGAGCGCAGCCGTATTGGATAGAGCTCTCGAGCTTCTCCGCACCGTCCGGGAAAAGACGTTTTCGTGGGTCAAGGAACTATCAGATAAGCGGACGAAGACGCCGGAAGACGAAGAAGTCCGTGGACTTTTGCGGGATACCGCTGCCGTTTGCCGGAGTACGTTCTATGTCGACGAAGCCACATATGACGAACCTCCCTATTCAGCCAAGGGAGTCGAGATCTTCCTTTCGTGTGCGATCCTTATCCACGACAACACGCCCACAAAGGTCTCCACTCTCTCTGCATATTCGCAGTTGCTCCTCGAGCGAGACCGCCGCCTCTCCTTGGCTCTCGAGGATCTTTTCAGCAATGTCTTGCAGACTGACGTGGGAGAAGAAGGTATTGATCTGGCGGTCAGTACGGTCTGGCCAGATTATCGCCTGGGTTCACACTGGACCCCTCTTCCGCACCCGAATAGACGATACTTTTCATGCACGACCGCGCCGACAACGACCCAGTGCTTGCAAACTGTCCATTTCAACTTGCTTGATGGGACGTTGTTGGTTGATGGCAAGTCGCTCGGTAGACTGCCGAATGCAATTGTACAGCACCCGTTGTACAATGTCATCTTTGGCAAGGCAGGTGTTTTGACGATTCACGAGATAAAATTGCTGACATCCGTTGCAGCAAGTACTTGATGTTATTCCGGGTGATCTCCCCGGGATGGATTATGCAACACTCAGCGTGATATCTGGCTACCAGGTAGGTTGACTTGAATTGTTTCATGTAATTTTCGCATCTCAAATCACTTTGCTAGGTGTATTTTTCTCTACGAGACAAGGACCTTGTAATACGGGCGACACGAACTACGGATGACCAGTCCGAAATTCTTCAGCTTATTCCCCATGAGAGACTCGAGAACGACATCCCAGCAGTTCTGCTCAAAGGTTATGTTCATTGGCTAAATATTTCCACGTCCATCATGGAATTTCGTCCTCTCGAGAAACCCTGGGAGTCGTCACTGGAAAACTGGACCCTCGACTGTACACTCGACCGATACCGGATGCACAAAGGACACCAGTTTCTCGTCGATGTTCGAAGCCCAACTTGGACTATGGTGTCCAACCTGTTGGAGCCACTTGAGGTTCCACAGAACCTTCTTGTCACTGTGTCACTGACCAATACCGAACTCCCGTCATCGTCGCTCAGATTGAGCGTGGCCCTGCCTAGATACGCGCTATCCTTTTTTGTTGATGATGATGGGGACCTTCAATCTCATAACCTCCGGGACATGGTGTACGACAAGGACCAGTCGATTGGGACACTGTTTGGGTTCGTAAACCAGCTTGTCCTTCGGCCGAAGCTCAAGCACGACTCGGAGATCAAGTTGGACTCTTGCGAGCTCGTCCCACGCTGTGTCCTTATTCCCGAGGGCAAGGTCTCATTTCAGACTGCTGGTCATCATGTTCGTATCACGGTCGATACCCGTGCTCCTACTCTCGAGCGGGTGACATACCAAATGTATAAGGTGGATCCAGAGCTGAATACGTTGACCGGCAATGTCAGCTTGACGAACAAACTCTATCGTGCCTACCTACACGCATTGACGAGCAGCGGATGCAGCATTGACCCGCTAACAGGGAAATCAGGTACGGAAGAGGCTCTCGGTTTACTCCGGTCTGCTTCCTGCCGATCTACCATCCGATTTGGTCCCCGTGATGCAGAACTTCTGCGGGAGATCGCTTCCCTGTGTCCCGCGCGTTCTTTCCACACCCTCGACAAGAATATCCAAGTTATTCATTGGCTGGACCTTCCCGTTCGCTCGCAGAACCACCAGCTCTATCTTGCTGTCAAGGAGATCAAGGAGCATGTGCAAAGGGCGAGATTCTTTAACGATAGTTGGGACACGGAGGATCTGAGGAAGTTCCCATTGCACAACGATCATTTGTTTACTCGCAGTCTGCTCCGCGCTCAGTACTTGCTTCCAGGAGAAGCATCCGAGAAGCCCTCGAAGGGAGATCGTGACGTCGTGTATCATTCCCGCGACCTCATCATGTCTGACTCCGCTGAGCATCGGGCATTTCTGGCTGCGAGTGCAGTTTTCCAATGGTCGGTCGACACAGCGGCAATTACCGTGACAAACATGGAGACGCTCGTCAAATCTTGGAATAGCCCATTGACCACTCATACTGCTGTATCGTTCTCGTACAGCAGCTGGTGGTTGGATCCGCATTTCCCGTCAACATGGATCCAGCTCTACAATGCTTTTCGAGAGAGCAACAAAGCACAAGATCGGTTCAAGCTACTCTTTTCCTTATCCAGCTTGGCTTACAACTCGAAGAATCGAAGCAAGCTCGTTCCGACCCTTGTAGCCTTTGCGGTCGAAGCCATCTTTCGTGAAGAAAACCCACCCAATCATTCCAAGTACAACCTCCGGGATGGATATGAACCTTCACAGCTGATGGTATCGGAGCTAGTCACTTCGTGTGCACATGATTATCAGCTGAGCCCCGAGCGCACCATCCCAGCTAGAATAAATGAAGCGAATCGTACCTTGGGGAACCGTCGACGTAAGTTATATGACGCTCGATTGAGCACAGATATCGGCAGGGTGGCCAAGCAAGTAGATGATGCATGGCCATCACGCAACCCCCCAAGAGTTTCAGTCAATACTAATGCATACAGCTGGCTCAGGCTGAACACCATGATTCAGCAACTATTTGAAAGCTGTCTTCGCAACATCAAGCTCCAAGAACATCTCACCCGTGTACAAAGCATGCTGCATGACCTTTACACAGCTGAACCTCCCGCGGCTGCGCTACCGAGATACAAATTTGATCCTTCTCGGAACATTCATTTTCATAGACCGTTGTTGGTCACCTTGGATCAACTCATCTTTACTCGACTGCCTCTGCCAGTGTTACCCCGTGAGGACCTTCCTCACTTTGTTGCAAGCGAGGCAGCCCCATCTGTATCAGGCTTCAAGGAACTTAGACGACTGATCCGCACCATTCAGGACAATTCCAAGGACGCGTTCCAGCACCAATACGCGTCTGACCTTGAATCGAGTGCAAGTCACTTTTCCGAGGAGCTGTCTTACGAGCTGGCATCCGACGTCTTCATGGAGGATCCGTGTGCCACTGAGGTAATTGGTGTCCTGGTGGACTATTATTCCATATGCCGAAATGGCGTCGGAAAGGATGTGGACCACATCAAGGAAATCTTGGGCCCGAGTGGTGCGAGCGACGAAGCTCTTGAGCGGTCCGGTCTGTGGCCACGCATTACGACGGACACCCTCCTTCGATGTGTCGCTTCAACTTCGGTCATCAAGCTCACCGGACCATGGAAGCAGCGCCTTACGCGGATGGCGCTCCTCTTGCTCGAGGTCCAGCGTGCACGACGGTTACTTCGTCTTGCTCTGAGCGGTTACAAAGAGGAGTTTTACAAAGAGCTGGCCAACGGGGGTTGTGACGGGTGGGAACCCGATACCCATCCAGACTGGCTGTTGATCCAAGTATGTCGTTTTCAAGCTACGAGTCTCTCTGTCCACTGAATTCAGTCAATCTGCTTTGCATATTCAGTTACAGGGGGATTTCTTCATTCGCCGCGTTCAGGTCGATGTTGCCAATGAGATGGTGTCACCGCGTTCGGGCGAAAACACCGCCATGCAACTCAACATGGGCGAAGGCAAATCGTCCGTTATTGTACCCATTTCCGTCGCACAGCTCGCCGATGGCAGCCAACTCGTCCGGGTGATCGTTCCGAAGGCATTGACCACGCAGATGTTCCAGATTCTCGTCGACCGCCTCAGTGGACTCACAAATCGACAAATCTACTATATTCCGTTCTCGCGATCACTTCCACTCGGCACCACCCAGGTCGCTGCTATGCAGTCGCTTATGGAGGAATGCATGCGCAAACGCGGCGTTATGGTCGTCCAACCTGACCATGTACTATCGCTCAAGTTAGTGACGGTGGAGAAACAGATAGCCTCGGACACGGACGTCGCCTCGCCGTTGTTGGACTTGCAACGATGGTTGTATTCTTCCGCACGGGATATCCTGGACGAGAGCGACGAGATCTTGCACGTTCGATACCAATTGGTGTACACCATTGGCTCTCAGCAACCTATGGAGGGTTTCCCGGAACGCTGGACGACCACTCAACAGGTTCTCGCTGCCGTTAAGAAGCATGCGGCCTCGCTCCGAACGACCTTCAAGGAAGGGGTCGAGTACGAAGGTGGACCATCCGGTTCCTTCCCTCACATCCGGATTTTGCAACCAGAAGCGGCTAATTCGTTGATCTCCCTAATAGCACGCGACGCGCTCGACGGACTGCTCCCAAATTTCAACTTTCAGCAGCTCAACGCTCAGATGAGGGACAACTTCTATAGTTTCCTCACGGAAAAGGACGTGTCTCCGCTGGTGTCCAAGACCGTGCAGGATTATGCTCAACGGAG
>JBBPLG010000828.1:0-12982 GCA_038089695.1 Xanthoconium separans | reverse complement strand
CGAGGATGCTGAAAAGGTACACGGTGGTTCACTCTCTAATATACCCATGCTAATACAAACGTTCACCAAGAGCATCGAAATGCAACCGTCCGTGATTGGTTACATCGCAAAGAGCATTGCACATGTCTGTAAGGGAGAAAAGGACAAGGGATATTGCACTTTTGATATGGCATTCGCGCGCACGCAGTCATCTCACGCCACCTTTCTTCTTCTGATCAAGGTCTGAATTTTGCCATCTTGCATACATTCTACCTGCTAAAATCTTTCCAGGCAATCATTGTATTCGTGGCCGGAGAGCACCTCGATGCAATATCGCGAGTAGATGACCTCATCTGTACCGCAGACTCCAACACGATATGCTATGTCATTCAGGTTGATTCAGGTCTGCCAATAGATGGCGTCACCACTGACTTTCAAGCAGGCATATATGTATCTTCTCATCGGGAATTCGCGCATGAAGTGTAGTGACTACAATGGTGCTATAGAGTCATATGAACATGCTCAGTCGCGGACGCGAAAATGTACTGAGAACCAATTGTTGTTGTTGATCTCCCTGGTCAGTTGCGTGCCGTGTTTAATGCGACCTCTTGATGTCGCTCATTATCTCTGACAGTTATTCGGTTGGGAATTCGATGACATCGACGTGACAATTCAGCAGGGTCTGTGTGATGCTTTATATGAAGCGGGTCGCATCAAGGAAGCGGTTGAGTGTTTCCACCAAATGACGAGTGAAGGAGGAGGGCCCGGAGAGACAAACCTACGTGATCAACATGCGGAATGGGCTCACGGTAACTGGTTGTGCATTTCGTGATATGCTCATGCGAAGTATTTTTGCAGACTTTCGGCACCGTTGCTCGCAGAAACTGGCGCACCTCGGAGACTCAGCAGCAAACGACCAGCGGCACGACGAGGCTATCACACACTATACAACTGCGCTGTCACTCAATCCACCAACCCCCCAAGGGATTTTGATTAAGCGAGCCGAAGTGTTTTTGGCGATGGGCTCATGGGAACACGCTTTGAAGGATGCAAATCGCGTATGTCGTTTCCACTCTGTCATCGAGAGCAATCAAGGTGACAATTTTATTCAGGCAATCACACTGGATCCATCGTCGCCGTGGGGACACGAAGTGAAGCACGCCGCTTTACACAAGGCGGGACAGTACGACGAGGCAGTCAATGCCTTTGAGGCAATGCTCTCAGCCATGACCCAGTCGCCTGACCCGGACGTTCGACGTGAGTCATGCTGTTACTATGACAAGGATACCTTGCTCACGTTATTTGACAGAACGCGGTGAGAAGTACATCCATCCATCGACCACACGAGTCGAGATTCATAAAATCGTTCAGCAGAGAACACGTCATCTGCCACGTGTCCTTATCGAAACATCTACTGGCCGACTCTATGATAAAGCCCAGCAGGCATCCGCATTCGAATCGCTCCCTATTTTCAATGAACTAGTATCATCAACAACAACGCGCATCGACTACATCCGGATCAAGGATAAAGTACGAGAATTCTTTCGATACGTCATGTTCTCGCACAAGTGGGAGGACAACGAACCACTGTTTGCCGATGTGATGCAAACCACGGTATACGACCTGGAGAAATCTCCGACTCATGAGAAGCTGCAAACATTTTGCAAAATTGCTCAGGATAGTGGGTTCAATTGGGCGTGGAGCGATACATGTTGTATCAATAAATCCGACCACTTCATCCTTCAAGAAGCTCTCGTCGCGATGTTTAAGTGGTACCAGAATGCTGCCCTAGTGATTGTCTTCCTCCGTGGCGTTTACTCTCGGTCAGAGCTCGGCACGCTCATGAAGAGCATTTGGAACAGTCGTGCCTGGACACTTCAAGAATACATTGCCGCCAAGATCGTTCACTTTTACACCGAAGACTGGATGCCTTATCTTGATCTGAAGATGCCAAACCACAAAGAATCCCCTCAGGTGATTTCGGAGATGGAACAAGCCACGGGAGTGTCCGCGAAACAATTGATGTCGCTCCGTCCAGGCTTGACAAATATTCGGGAGAAATTGCGTCTGGCCTCACCTCGGCAGACTACGCTGGTGGAGGATGCTGCATACTCGCTGCTAGGCATTTTTTCAGTCACTGGGCTTCCCGCGATATATGGAGAAGGGGAGGGGTCACTAGGGCGTCTCCTAGCACATGTTCTCGCTGGCTCTGGAGACGTGAGCGTTCTTGCGTGGACCGGGGACTCTGGACCTTTCAACAGTTGTCTTCCCGCACACATCACTGTATTCGATGGACCGGCTACGTCATATCTCCCATCACCCATACCAGATGCCGACTTGGAAAAGTTGATCACCACCAATTTATCATTCGAGCTCGACATCGCTCTGAACCTATACGACCGACTCCATGAGCTGTCGGCACCGTGGTTCGCAGCGAGTCGAATGAAGCTTCCATGTATTGTATTCCAACTTCCCTCCCTTTCGGCTTTTCGCACCCGTTCATCTCGTGTCTATCGGGTGGAGACGTTTGCGTTTGGGATGGTGAAAATCAAGACGAGACATGACCTTTCTGGGATGCATCCACTGTATCTCGTACACCCTTGGTTGAGCACCCTCTTGGAGCACGAAGAAACCAGTAGCGGGGTCGTGAGGGAAGTCGTTGCGCCACCAATGTCACCTGACATGGAAGACCAGGAATTTTTTGGGGAAGATGTTGACGACGAGGAAGAGATTCCTGAGGAGGAAATTCACCATTCCTCGTTGGTTTCCAAACCTCCATCATGCTCGCACCTTGCTCCAGCGGTTCAAATGGATAGGGAAATGCAAGCGCGACGGCTGGTTGCACGTCTGCGACAGCCATTCGGTGCGCTGTTGTTGACGCGGACGTTGACGGGTGGACGCACGGTGGATTATACACGAGTTGCGGCCGATGCATTGATCATGGTACAGTTTTCCGACGACATTCCTTTGGTTGACATTCTGGGCAATGTACGTACGCTTGATGTATTGTAACATGGACATCATCCCTGCATGATGCATCACCCAGTAGTTCACTCGACATCTGGTGATCTCACCGATTTTTTCATCACAGGCTCGATCTATTGGTCCTGTAGACAAATTATCATGGGGTCGATTTGATATCACGCGGTGTACAACAGTACTGCCAACAGCAGGACGTCCTGGAGTGATGTCCTCACTATCGGGCTTACGGACTCGGTGCCGCCGTTGTGCTCGTATACATTGCATCGCTGGATCGTTTCGCTGCTTTCCAGACGGAGATTTATGTTTACATCTCACGCATGTACACTGCAGTAGGTTCACATGCATGGGGGGGAGGAGGAGTCGAGCGACGAACTTGCCATAGTTACTCCAAGTACGATGATCCACTATTTGACGCGTGCATATTTTACCATGCTTCTTTCTTTACACAATGGGCTGATGGATGTAGGACACAGTCAAGTTTAGCTACGACCATCGGCGTACAAACGCGTACCCTTCCTCGGTCCCGTCTAAGCTTTGACGCAGCACTCGCGACCCGTGCTTCGCAAGCCATGTTTGAAGTGTCCCAACCCACACGCTATCTCCGAGATGCAGGATCCACAATCGCGGAATACAAATCGATCATGCGGGATGGCGTGGGCCCTCAGCACGCCGACGTTCATGTTGCCTTGCCCTCAAGACCAGTTCCGCGCTCGTCTACCTCAAGCAACAGAACATCCGAGGGCTGAGGAGTGCTGTCTTGCTTCTCCACGTGCTCGAAACATGGCATGACCTACGGTCGATCATTAGTAGACGAACGCTCATTGGTATGCGACACAAGGAAAAGACGGTACGACCCGTCGTACAAGCCTTGACCGACCGATAGTCGTTGTATGTTACTACCGTCCCTTGCCCCAACCTCCAAGTCGGTGCGTTGAGGGACAAGAACGCGCACGTTGATTCATTCCAAGTGTCATGTATTCCCGAACAAGATTATGCTTGATCCCGAGAGGAAATAGACTGAAAGCAAGCAATATGATCCTGGGATGTGGGTAAAGTTTGGATCATGATGCACGACTGAATTCTGATACGGGACTGGTGATGATCTGGGTTTTTTATCCTCCAACAGATTGTCGCGAGGAGCCTTGTATCATTTCTGCTTCACGAAGAAAGACAGGTGTTACCTTGTTGATGGTTCATCGAGAACTTCGATGTGGGTGATGAGTGCGTTGAGCGATAGCACAAGCGCCCAAGACACGAGGCGTGCACAGACCTGTTCTTATTAGGGTAGAGGGACATGCTGGGAAGCCGCACTGTTGCCCTCGCCTTCCATCAAGGCCCTGCTGCATCTTGTCACTGACAGCCACGACGTCCACAATGACAGGTAGGTCCTGGAGAGTTGGATCGCAAATCCATGCTGATCTCGTTGGGCATGAATGCGGCTGGTCCAGTTGAAATTAACGCCGACCGCTATCTGTATGCGGTGGTCTTCTCAGCGAATGGCGAGTGTCTCTTGAACGGTGGTAGCAAATGGGTTCAGGTGTGGAGAGTGCAAGATGGCGAGAAAATGGCAACGATGCAAACAAGCGGTCATGTCTTTGGTCTCGCTGTGTCCCAGGATGGCAGCAAAATCGCGGCGGGGACAAACATGGGCGAGGTGCTCGTCTGGAACGCAGCGACATACGAGCCAATGTTCAAGCACAAGGAGGATAGACTCGGAACAAACATCCACGGAGTCGATTTCTCGCCCGACTCGACAAGACTTGTCTCGGCATCGACACACAACACAACCACGGTCTGGGACATTGCACTGTCCGAACGAGCTTTACGACTTCCACACGACCGCCAGGTGACAGCAGCAAAATATTCGGCTCATGGAGACAGAATAGCGACAGCCGGCAGTGAAATCAATTCCGACTCAGAAGTTCGCGTCTACGATAGCAACGATGGCGTTCTGCTCTTGAAAATCAAAAAGAAACTTTTTACCTGGCAGAACAAAGGTCTCGTTTGGCTCAACGACCAACATCTGCTGGTTTTGTCCGGGGTCAATTTCGTCCAGCAACTTGATGCATCTGCAGGGTCAACGGCTGCAGAGTGGGCTGTCCCTCCGGCGAGTTATGCAAGTTACGGCTCGTGCATCTCGCTACCGAGCCACCGAAAATTCTTCGCATACTCTACAAAACGAACCGTCACGTTCTGGGATGTCTTGACACACGCCCAGCTGCCCCTCATCCTTGAATACCCACGAGACATAACATCGATTACAATCTCGCCGGACGACCGGTTCCTCGCCATTGGTGGATTAGATGGGAAAATCACCATCGAGAGTCTGAAGTGCATCAATGTAGGTATCCTGTGTTGTTGGCATCGGGGCCATGTTTGCTAACGCTATTGTATCTATTCACAAGGAAGTACAAGAAAACGAACAGCCTCGCACACCGGGAGGTGCACCTGGCTCCGATCCGGTAGGATTCACTTATTCTCTCACCTCACACTTTGCATTGACTCCGTCATGTACCACTCTAGAAACCAGCTTTTAAACTTTCAAGCGTGCTTGGCATCACCGTGAGTAGTATGTTTCCTTGGGTTACAAGTCCGTTTCAACCCCGCTCCGCTTAGGATTCAATCCTGTTGTCTCCTCTTCACCCTACTTTTCAGGCGTCTGACTTTCAGGTCGATGATGCCGCCCTCAACTTGTTGAAGCACTGGCAGGACCAGCTCGCAGAAGCAGAGGCGGCATTGACTGCAGAAATAACCACTTCTCGCAATCCAACCCAGCATGTACTCATTGCTCGGGCTCTCGTGCGCGCTCGTTTATATCACTGTGATGCAGCTCTTGAAGATGCCGAAAAGGTACGGGGGTCACTCTCTAACATCGTCGTGCTAACACAAACGTTCGCCAAGAGCATCGAAATCCAACCGACCGTCATTGGTTACATCGCAAAGAGTATGGCACATGTCTATAAGGGAGAAAGATGCAAGGGATATCACACTTTTGACATGGCGTTCGCGCGCACCCGGTCATCTCACGCCACCTTTCTTCCTCTGATCAAGGTCTGAATTTGCCATCTTGCATACGTTCCACCTGCTAAAATCTTTCCAGGCAATCATTGTATTCGTGGCCGGAGAGCACCTCGATGCAATATCGCGAGTAGATGACCTCATCCGTGTCGCAGACTCCATCACGATATGCTATGTCATCCAGGTTGATTCAGGTCTGCCAATAGATGGCGTCATCATTGACTTTCCAGTAGGCATATATGTATCTTCTCCTCGGGAATTCGCGCATGAAGTGCAGTGACTACAATGGGGCTATAGAGTCATATGAACATGCACAGTCGCGGACGCGAGAATGCGCTGGGAGCCGATTGTTCTTGATATCCCTGGTAAGCTCCGTGCCGTATTCAGTGCGACCTCCTGATGTCGTTTATTATCTCTGACAGTTATTCGGCTGGCAATTCGATAACATCGGCACGACGATTCAACAACATCTATGTGATGCTCTGTGTGAAACAGGTCGCATCAAAGAAGCAGTCGAATGTTTCCACCGAATGACGAGTGAAGGAAAAAAACCCGGGGAGACAAACCTGCGTGGTCAACATACGGAATGGGCTCGCGGTAAGTGGTTGCGCATATCGTGATATGCTCATGCGAAGTATTTTTTTTTCAGACTTTCAGCACCGTTGCTCGCAGAAACTGGCGCAGCTCGGAGACTCAGCAGCAAATGACCAGCGGTATGATGAGGCTATCACCCACTACACAACTGCGTTGTCACTCGATCTACCAACCCCTCAAGATATTCTGATTAAGCGAACCGAGGTGTTTTTGGCGATGGGCTCATGGGAACACGCTTTGAAGGATGCAAATCGCGTATGTCACTTTCACTCTCGTTGAGAGCAATCGAGTTCACAATCTATGCTCAGGCAATCGCGCTGGATCCATCCTCGCCGTGGGGATACGAAGTGAAGCACGCCGCTTTACACAGGGCGGGACAGTACGACGAGGCAGTCAACGCCTTCGAGGCGATGCTTTCAAGGATGGCTCAGTCGCCTGACCCGGACGTTCAACGTGAGTCATGCTGTTACTATGACAAGGATACCTTGTTCATGTTATTTGGCAGAACGCGGCGACAAGTACATCCACCCGTCGACCACTCGAGTCGAGATTCGTAAAATCGTTCAGCAGAGGATACGGCATCTGCCACGTGTCCTCATCCAAACGTCTACTGGCCGACTCTATAATAAAGCCCAGCAGGCATCCGCATTCGAATCGCTCCCTATTTTCAACCAAGTAGTATCATCAACAACCACGCGCATCGACTACGTCCGGATCAAGGATAAAGTACGAGACTTCTTTCGATACGTCATGTTCTCGCACAAGTGGGAGGACAACGAACCACTGTTTGCCGATGTGATGCAAACCGCGGTATACGACCTGGAGAAATCTCCGACTCATGAGAAGCTGCAAAGATTTTGCAAAATTGCTCAGGATAGCGGGTTCGATTGGGCATGGAGCGATACATGTTGTATCAATAAATCTGACCACTTTGTCCTCCAAGAAGCTCTGGTCGCAATGTTCAGGTGGTACCAGAATGCTGCCTTGGTGATCGTCTTCCTCCGCGGCGTTCACTCTTGGTCGGAGCTCGGTGCTCTCATGAAGAGCCTTTGGAACAGTCGTGCCTGGACACTTCAAGAATACATTGCCGCCAAGATTGTTCACTTTTACACCGAAGACTGGACGCCTTATCTTGATTTAACGATACCGAACCACAAGGAATCGCCTGAAGTGACTTCTGAGATGGAACAAGCCACGGGAGTGTCTGCGAAACAATTGATGTCGCTCCGTCCAGGGTTGACAAACATTCGAGAGAAATTGCGTCTGGCCTCGCCCCGGCAGACCACACTGGTGGAGGATGCTGCATACTCGCTGCTAGGGATTTTTTCAGTCACTGGCCTTCCAGCTATCTATGGAGAAGGGGAAGGATCACTAGGGCGTCTCTTAGCGCATGTTCTGACCGGATCCGGAGACGTAAGCGTTCTCGCCTGGACTGGGGACTCTGGACCCTTCAACAGCTGCTTGCCGGCACGCATCAGCGTGTTCGATGGACCAGATGCGTCCCACCTGCCATCACCCATTCTCGACGCCGACATGGACAGCATCATTCCCAGCTCCTCATTCGACCTCGACGTAGCCTTGACGTTGTACGATGAACTCAACAAGCTCTCTGCACCGTGGTTCGCCGCCAGCCGGATGAAACTCCCGTGCATCGTATTTAAACTCGCTTCTCTCTCTCCTTATCGCACACGTTCTGGCCGTCTTTATCGCGCAGACACTACTACCTTTGGCATGGTAGAGATTGTGACGAGACATGACCTGTCTCGGATGAAGAATCTGTACCTCGTCCATCCCTGGTTGGATGCTCTTCTTGAGCATGAGGATATACACAGTGGAACATTGGTGGAGGACGATACCTCGCCACCATCTGATGACGGAGGGATCTCGGACGATGCATTTGACGATGACGATCCGGTGCCTGTCCTTCAAGTTGACGACCCGTCGCACGTCGCTCCCGAGGATATACATGTACCTTCGATCGACGAGGAAACGCGCGCACGGCGGTTTGTTGCCCGTCTTCGACGATCGTTTGGCGCGCTCTTGCTGATGCCGGTAGCGTCGAGTCGACGTGGGACGGATTACAAGCGAATTGCGACGGATGCCTTGATTACGGTGCAGTTTCAGGACGACGTTTCGCTTGCTGATATTCTGGAGAATGTGCGGACGCTGGATGTGTTGTGACCCGGTACATTACTCAATGATGCGTGTCCTACCGCAAATCTATGTATCGGATTTTATCGTAGGCAATGGTCCAGAACGAACACTGAACAGAACGTCGTGATCGTTGTTCAGGTCGTGGATGTGTCAATAGTGACAAGGTCGATTTGACTTGGCATGGAGACCCAGCTGCATCCGAGTCCTGTCGGACGTGCGTTCGGGTCGTCACTGAATCTCAAATAGTTGTGCTCGATCATCCCCCAGTAAGTAAAGGTGGTCATCGAGCTCGAGGATCAATCGAGCCGTGTTCGTCGGATCACCAGGACGATGATGACTCAGTGAGCTAGCCTAGCAATGTTAATGAGCAGCTGGTACACATTTATGTACCTCCAATGTGACCAACAGCGCTAGCGTGCCTGGACCGTTTCCGCGATAGTCACGACTGCAGTGAGAGCTGTCAAAAAGTGAGGCAGCCAAAAGGACCCAAGTGTACGAAAAGAGAGCTGTGTCAATTCGGCTGTCAAAAACGTTCGCATGGAATATGAGCTAGGCGGTGTCGGCCCTTCTTCCTCCTCCTCTTCCTCCCACATCAGACCCA
This sequence comes from Xanthoconium separans, assembly GCA_038089695.1. Classification (NCBI taxonomy): domain Eukaryota; kingdom Fungi; phylum Basidiomycota; class Agaricomycetes; order Boletales; family Boletaceae; genus Xanthoconium; species Xanthoconium separans. Next base: position 3,654 of record JBBPLG010000828.1, on the reverse strand, counting down.
GGATGAACCCGTTCCGCAGAGGTCCCAGTCTCCGCCAATTCGTCGTATCTTATGCCCCAGACTGGTGAGCGATCACGCGGATAGTTCTCGGCAGCGTAACAAACGGGCCTGATTTCAATCGCCAGGATCATCACAGGTGCCTTGTGGTGCGACACTGATCCCAGCGAACGCGTTCAATGATGTGACGATGCCTCGCCCAGGTTCACCTTGTACTATCTCACTCACCACGTCACCGGGTTCAAGAGACATTTTTCCCTCGCTGATCTCTCGTGCGCCTCCTTGCTTATCTGACGCTCGAGGTCTGACGTGTCCACTTTGTCGGCAGTCTGCAACACCCGTGAGTTCAGGCTGCTCTGCTTCACGGCTCACGCTCACTACTTCGTTCTAGCTACGCCGTCGACCAACGCGTGAGCGTACGTCGTACCCATCGTTGCCATCATAACACACCAACCTCATGGACACGTTTCAGACGAACGCCCTACATATTTATGGCACCGCCCTCCCCCTCGTCGTGCAAATCGTCGTCAATGTACTCTTCATACACTCCTGGTGGGATCTCCACCACAGCACACTCGGTCGTGCGTTGCCATTTCCTTTCTCTGCTTGACGTCTTGTGGACCCGCGTTAGTCTTGCTGTCGATCGCCATCACCGGGTCCATCACTCAGCTCGTCAAGGTCACCGTCGGTCGTCCGCGTCCAGGTACGTTCGCCATCGCTCAGACGGTCAACTCTAGCCCTAACCACACTATAGACCTCATCTCGCGCTGCAAGCCCCTCCCTGGTTCGGAAGACCCGCTGTGGGGCCTCTCGACGATCGACATATGCACGCAGACATCAAAACACATCATCGAAGACGGGTGGCGCAGCTTTCCGAGCGGTCATTCCAGTCGTGCGCGCGCGTCCCTTGTCTTGTAAGATGGATGTGTGCTGACAACGCCGCATGTATGCAGTGTCGTTTGCCGGACTTGGGTTCTTGACGTTTTACCTCGCTGGTAAACTTCGGCTGTTCGATACCCGCGGACATGCTGTGAGTCCGATGTCGGTTTGCATGCGCGCGCTAACGCCGGACCTGTGCAGAGCAAGGTGTGGGTGTCGCTCGCACCCCTCGGACTCGCCACGTGGATCGCCATCTCGCGCACCATGGACTACCGACGTAGGTGTTCACATGGATACTATTGGCCCCGTTGCTTACTCGCGCGACAGATCACTGGGAAGACGTGCTAACTGGGTCTGCGCTCGGTCTATGCGTCGCCTACTTTGCATACAGACAGTATTACCCAAACCTGGCTGCCACGACGGCGTATACACCATTCACGACGCGTTTTGAGCCAGAGGATGAGGTGATGGACAACGGGACAACACTATTCAGGGACGAAGAAGTCGTCGGGTTGATTGGCGGGAGCAAGACCCCTCAGACCGTCGCTGACAACCGGAACTAGAGTCATGTCTGTCGTCACAGTCGTATACCAATGTCATGACCACACTAGGTGGCACGCGGCACATACACATCTAGTCGGGTATCCTAACTCGCACAAGCCCCCAATAGACATGTAGATTGAAAATAGCAGGCCCCTCAAACACTGGTTATCAAGCCGTAGCGATTCAACAAATCGCACGGTGGGTCTACCGCCTGGAGGGCATTAGAATACAATACACACGATTAGCTAGTAAGGAATTAGCTTAGTGTTCTCATCCACATCGTCGAGGTGTCCTTCCTCCAGGATTTTCAAGTTCCTGTCAGCTGGCATCTCGATTGCTTCCTGAGGAGATGTTGAACTACCAGATATGCCCACCGTCAAAAACACGGATTCTGGGTCGCTGTCCGAGTCCCGCGACTGAATGGGGTACTCTTTTTCTCTATCCCGCAAACGAGCAGAGATGGCAGCCTGCGAGGTAACCGTGTCGCACATATCCGCTATGACAGAACCGATGCCTTTTGTGATACCACAGTAGAGAAATACGACAACCACGAACACAACGAACGGATGTTGGCTGCGCGTGAAAGCGACTGTTCAGTATGTTGATAAACAACTCAACATGTACTACTAATAGGGGTGTAAGTGACTTACAGAATCTGTCTTGCACGATGGCACACAGAAAGAGGGGCAGGAATCTATAGGTCAACAGAATTCCTTGGCGATAAAACTGAGTGTAGTGTGAACCTTGACGGGCACCCGCGTCGGCGAAGAAAAGGATGGTACAGGTCATAGTTGAAAAGACGCCCCAACAGGCGAGGAGCGGTATCGTGGACGTGGATTCTGCAATGAGGCCAGTATTGACTATTACTATGGCATTTAGGATCACCGCGCTGCAAAGCGGGATGGACAAGTTTTCTAAACGGCTGGTGGGTTGGGTCATAGTAAGTAGAGTACCTAAAGCGACAACCTCCTAAGGGTCTTGTAACAGTAATGGTGGCTGCGTTGAATGCTGACAAGCACCGCAACCTGCAGGCTAGCTATGTATATGATCAACAACCAGGGCTTGGATCTACTACCGCAGACTCTCCCTTCGACGTCGTCGGCCTCTCGTCGGTGCCGTCTTGTTGACTTTGCCCTCCAGCGTGCTTCGGCAGAGGACTTCGACGTCGTAGAATTGTCCCTACCACGGGATCGGCATCTCGACTTCCCTCTCCAGTATTTCCAGCTTCCTGACGTTCCTGTCCATCTGCACTTCGATGACTATCACCCGCCAAGGAGATAATGAAAGAGCGTAAAAATCAGCTACCAGATACGTCCACCACAAGATTTGAAGTCACCTTTGACATCCACGTCGCGTTTATGCATCAAGTACTCCTCGTCATGATGGGCATGATGGGCAGGTCTTGTGGCATGCGAAGTGACCGTATCGCAATTTCGTGCCATAAGGGTTCCAGCGAATCCTACGATCCCGAAGTAGATAGATATGACGAATGCAAACGCTTGGAGGGGTTGATGAGTGCGCAAGAAACCGACTGCTCAACGAACAACTCCAGGTCGCGATAACATGACTTACGAAATTCGCCGAGGACGATAGCACACAGCATGAGGGGCATGCATCCGTAGATCAACAGAATTGCCGTGCGATAAAACTGGACAAAGTGGGGCTGCGGTGTCGGCGAGGACAAGGACAACACTAGTCAGAAACGAAAAATGGCCTCAACGGGCGAGAAGCGGTATCGCGTGTCTGGTGGACCCTGCGGCAACACCTGCACAGACTGTTAGAAAAGTGTTTATGAGCACCGCGCAACAAAGCGGGAAGGGTAGGTTTTGCAAACGGCTAACAGGTCGAGGCATGACAGGACAATGTCATCTTGAGCGAGCTGATGGTTTATATACCCCTCTGTGAGGTCGTGACAATAGACAATACTTACATTTCAGACCAATTCATTTTAGGCCAACACATCTTAGACTGGTGTATAGATGTGGGCATGGTGAGCGGTATTGCCGCTTGGCCCTGACAGAAGGAAATTTTCAGCTTGCATGATGTTGGGAAGCGGTATTTTGTAGATGGGAAGGTCGGGAATGACTACTAGGTGAGTGCAACATTCTGCTGGATGACGCTGTGGAGGAAGAGGGAGACTAAACGTGTGTCAATCACGTAAGACTCGGAGCGGCAAAATGGTTACTCTTGAACTTGAACTTGGTGGGTCTGAGGACCATAGATCATCGATCGTGT
>JBBPLG010000827.1:0-12992 GCA_038089695.1 Xanthoconium separans | reverse complement strand
TCCTTTCTATCCCATGCTCGAACCCCCCTCCTCCCTCTCCCTCCTCCCTCCTCCCTCACCCCAAACACGCACACCCCTGCCGGTGCCTGCTCACACCCCAGATGGAGTCCCTCATGGCTTCACAAGACCCCACCCCGTCTACCCACCTAAACCGAGGACGCCGAGCAACCCCACAACAGGCAGACACTACCCCATCACGTCGTCGCAGTTCCTGCTCCCTCTCGCCCCCCCGCAATCGTTTTCGCTCCCAACAACAGCATGATACGCACCCGTCCTTGCCCCCCTTCACGCCCAAGATCCCCCCCTCTCACCCCGCCACTGACCCGGACAAATCTGTCTGCCCCAAATGCCTCAGCCGTCGCCCCCACCGTATTCACCAGTGCAATGAGCCCCTACTATGGGATGGGTCCCCAACCTATGTGTCCCGAAACGCGGACGGTCGCTTCCTTGACCCATCCGGTCGCGTCCTCTGCAGCGATTGGCAAAAACCCAATGGTTGCTCCCTTGCCCACCGCGGAGCCAGGCACGATTGCTCAGGTTGCGGAAACTCAGGGCACGGCGCGCAGAAATGCCCTAAGGCACAGGCGCGCCCAAGCCATAACTCCATATAAACCAGCAGCTTGGCTCAAATGGCTAAGTATGGCTGGCCTCATACCCCGATACCCTGACGTACATAATGGCTTGAGTTACGGATTCTCCACTTGTGTCCCTTTACTCTCCCGCACTTTCTCGCCCCCTAACAACCCCTCCATCACACAGTTTAATCATGTCTTCCACGACATTGTCAATAAAGAACTCGCTAAAGGTAGATACCTAGGACCCTTCTCCCGCACTGACATAGAAACCGAGCTCGGACCTTTCCAAACCTCCCCGCTTTCCCTAATACCTAAGCCTGGTAAACCAGGAAAGTACCGCCTAGTACAGAACCTGTCCTTTCCCCATTCTGCCCTCCCCACTCCTTCAATAAACTCGTTAGTTGACCCAGACACATTCCCTTCCCACTACAGCACATTCTTTATAGTCTCCCTGATTCTCTCTGCCCTCCCCCCTGGCTCCCAAGGGGCTGTCCGTGATGTCGCTGAAGCATACCGTACTATTCCCCTCCACCCGTCACAATGGCATGCGCTTGTCGTCCGATTATCTGATTCTGAGTTTGCAGTTGACACATCCGCCTGTTTTGGATTTGCCCCTTCCGGAGGCATTTACGGCAAAGTTGGCAATGCAGGCGTCGACATCATGCGTTTTTATGGCATCGGACCTATTCTCAGATGGGTTGACGACCACCTGTTCCTAAGAGTACCAAGATCCTCTCTCGCAGATTACAACAGTCACTGCTCCCAGGTTGCTCAACGCATTGCCGCTTCCCCCTCACCCCGCATAACCAAGGGTGGCAGGACCTGGTTTTCAGGATCCACCCTCCCAGACGGCCAAACTGAAGAGTTTGATGATGACCACAAGTTTCCCCTCCGGGACCTATCAAACACCTCAACCAGATCTGATCCCGATCAGGCCTTCTGCTACAACCTCGATGACATTAACCGCATCTCAGACGATCTAGGCATCCCCTGGGAAATGTCAAAAGACATCCCTTTCACCGACCGCCCAACCTTCATTGGCCTCACCTGGAACCTCACCGACCGATCCTTTTGCCTCGCCGAACCCAAACGCCTCAAATATTTAAACGCGCTGCACGAATGGAACTCACGCCGCACTCACACCCTAAGCGATGTCCAGAAACTACTCGGCAAGCTAACGCATGCCACCATTCCTTTCCCCAATGGCCGTCCCTACCTCATAAACCTCGAGGCCATGCTTCCCCTCTTCGGTAGCAAGCCTTTTCTCCCACGGACCCCTCCGCACCGCACCCAAGAAGACATCGCGTGGTGGCTAAAACGGCTCTCCATCCCCTCGCTGCCCTCTCCCATCCCTGCCCCCCAACCCATTGTCACCCTCAATGCCTTCTCTGACGCCAGCTCATCCGTTGGCATTGGCATCGCCCTCAACGGCCTCTGGATGGCGTGGTCCCTTCACCCCAATTGGCGAAATGACAGCCGCGACATCGGGTGGGCAGAGGCAATTGGCTTTGAGCTCCTCGTCCGCGCCATCCTCGCCTCCAACACTACCAACCTCCATTTCAGAATTTTTGGAGACAACCAAGGGGTCATCGAAGCATGGCATAAGGGCCGCAGTCGCAACCGCCCCACCAACGACGTCTTCAAACGCGTACACCAAATCCTTACAGATGCTAACTGTACAGCTCACCTGCAATACATCACCAGCGCCGACAATCCAGCCGACCCCCTCTCGCGCGGCCTTTATCCCCCCGCACATCTGCGCATCCCTCCCTTTCCTATCCCCCCCGAGCTCCACCTCCTCCTCATTGCCCCCCACACCCCCCTCCACTCAACCCCCTACAATTTCGCCTAAGCCGCGCCCCTTGCGCATTGAGGCAAACCTTGTGGGTAAGACACCCCCTCCCCTACCACTTCCCCAGCCTAACCCCCAACAGTCGCTCGACCAACTCCAGATGCTGCCTCCTTACCTGACGCAGCTCCCATCTCCACCAACCCCCTCTCCCTCTCCCCCCTACGCCCACACTGCCCCGCCAAAGATCGACTCACCCAATGGCGCCCCATCACAGCGAGACAAGTTGTCGAACCCCTCACTGCCCACGACTCCACCATGATCCACAACGTCAAAAGCAGCGCGTGGAGAGACTCATCCAAAGAAGCATACGGCTCTGGCCTCCTAGTATTCCACACCTTCTGTGACCTCCGCAACATCCCAGAAGAGATGCGAGCCCCTGCCCACAAAGACGTCATCTCCACCTTCGTGTCTTCACTCGCGGGCACCTATGCCGCCTCCACCATCACCAACTACCTCACTGGCATCCGCAACTGGCATACCATGTACGGACTCCAGTGGGATTTCGACGACAACGAAGCCTCCGCAATCACAAGAGGGGCAAAGGCTCTCGCTCCCGCTTCTTCCAAACGGCCCCCGCGCTTGCCATACACCCTCGACACGATCAAACACATTCGCAACCAACTCGTACTGTCCTCCCCCCTTGACGCAGCCGTTTTTGCTTGCCTCACCACATTATTCTTTGGCACCGCACGCACAGGTGAATTCACTGTTCCGAAACTAGCCGACTTCAACCCGGCCCAGCACATCACCCGCTCCAACGTCTCAATCGAAACCGATCGCAACGGCTTCCAAGTCCACTGCTTCCACCTCCCTCGTACAAAAACCAAGAACGGCGGAGAGGACGTGTTCTGGGCAAAGCAGGAAGGCCCAACTGACCCCCTCGCCGCGCTCCTCAACCATTACGCGGTCAATGACCCCCCGCCCAACGCCCACCTCTTTGCGTACCGCGACAAATCCAAATCTGGATGGAAACCACTCACGCGCACCAAGCTCCTCAAATCCCTCGAGTCCGCAATGCTACGCGCCGGCATCCCACAACTCAAAGGCCACGGGATCCGCATCGGCTCCACCCTCGAATATCTCCTCCGCAACGTATCCTTCGAGGCAGTCAAAGCAAAAGGCCGCTGGAGCAGCGACGCTTTCCTCGTGTACCTCCGCAACCACGCGGTGGTTCTCGCCCCCTACGTACAAGACAACCCAAACATCCTAAACACCCTACGGCAATTCACCACCACACCCATCGCAACCTGATTTCTCTGGTATGTCCCTTCCGTCTCCTACCCGCCGGGATCGCTTCGCATCTGCGTCGCCGGTCGCGCCTACCCTAGTGGGATCGCAGCTCACCATCCCGGCAGGGCACGGCTCTCGTTCTAGGCCGGCCAGCGCTACGCGCTGCTCCCACAATCTCTCCCGCCACGCTCTCCCCTCACGCGATAGTTTACCTCAGTAGGATTCTTGTATTTACGAACAAATACACTCTCATCCTTCTCTCCCTCACCGCGCGAGCAAAGCGCAGTCCAAAGAATGGAGTTTCGATAGACTCGGAATGTTGTCCAGTCCAGGTTGTTGATCAATTTCTTGTTCAGACATATATACGCATTTTTAATCAGTAACCTTGCACCATTCGGATCTCGCATGTCTTGCTGAGAGGAGGCGGGGAGTAGTAGGCGCTCGCGTTGCTAAGGAGAACGATAAGGCTCTAATCAAAAAGTCCCCGAGCCGAGGCATATTGATAGCTAAAAGTATTTTATATGCAATTACACATCTTGATTGCCAGACTCGATCTCCGCCGCGCTGCTCATTATTATTATTGTTTTGAGAAGAGAACAGAGTTTTGCGCCTTCAAACTCAAGGCAAGGCACTGTGCCGGGCTGTTCCGAACCATTTGCCACACTCATCAGAACCACACTGGCATAAGTACACGCTGTCGCTGTCGTCTCTTCGGTTCAAGTTGTTTCAGGACGCAACCGTACACGTTGAGTTCCGTTCTGCACACTGACGATGAATTCCCACTTTCCAGACCTGTCAGCAATCCCAGGTGTCACTTATTGGGTCGTAGGCTTGGTCACTGCGTTGATAGCTGCAACATTCTCTCAACGTCACAAGGTGAGCACCCACCACTTGCTTCCTGACTCCAATCAAATGTTTTCGAATGTCGTCAGCTCGATGCCATCCCGGCTGTAGGTTCGAGTGGTTGGCTTGGGTCCTGGTGGGCTGGCTTCAGGTTTCTCAAGAACGCTCAAAGTTTGATACAACATGGTTACGAAAAAGCAAGTCTTATGTATCCCGGGTGATTGCGTGCCTGTGACTAACACCCAGTCTCATAGTACAAGTCTGCACCGTTCAGGCTCGCGGAACCCAACTGCTGGACTGTCATCATAAGCAACCGCGATCACATAGATGAAGTGGCGAACGCGTCCGACGTGTTTTCCTTTATGGAAGCTATCAATGATGTGAGCAAGCATTTCGTAAAATATTTCTCTCTAACGTCGTTCGCAGCGACTTCAGATCGAGCACTTGCTAGGGCACAGTGTTCATCATAAACCATACCACATTGCAGTCATTCGCCACCATCTCACTCGAAATCTTGAAGTTGCATGTCCCCAGATCAGAGACGAGGTCGTCACATCCTTTGCAGAGCTTCTGAACCTGCAAGAAAAGGGTGAGGAGTCTGAATTGACGAGTCTTTTGTCATAAACTCAACCTAGAAATATTCAGAATGGAAGACTGTTCCAGCGCTGACCGTCGCCCAAAATTCCGTCTGCAGAATTGCCAACAGAATATTCGTCGGCCTCCCGTTATGTATGTTCCGTCCGTTGTTTCTTCGCTTTGTGTCTTAATTTGGTCACATTAGGCCGCGATCCCGATTGGATAGATCTTAACATCCGAACCACCACTGACATCGCGACAGGAGGCACTATAATCGGAATTTTGCCGAAATTCATGCGGACGTGAGTGTGTGTTATTCGTAATCATTGATTCACCCTACGCCACAACAGTACGGCTGGTCGTCTCTTTACACAAGTCCCCCAGTGCATTAACCGTGGGATGAAGCTTCTGGGTCCAATAATCGAAGAGCGACGGCAGTACCTGAACGAGTACGGGTCGGAGTGGGATGACAAACCCGTTCGTAACCTCCATTGCTAATGAAAAGGCGCTGACTGTGAGTTTTGACAGAATGATCTTCTATCGTGGTTGATGGACGAAGCAGAAGGTCCCGAACTGACTGTAGAGTCCATAACACGTCATATACTGATGACTAACATGGCAGCTATCCATGTGAGTACAGCTATAATGTGAACCCATTGTAATGGACGCTCAGTCTTCGAGTTGTACTCTAGACAACCTCTAACGTACGTTTGACCCCCGATAGCGTCATCCCAATCCGACACGCCAATTATTGTAGTCCTTCGCTCGGGCGCTTTTTTACCTTGCAGCACATCCGCAATTTATCCAACCGCTTCGCGAGGAGGTCGAGGGTATCGTCGAGAAGGATGGATGGTCGAAAGCTGCCTTCAGCAAGATGCGAAAACTCGATAGCTTCCTCAAAGAATGTTTTCGCATCGAGGGAGTACACATCGGTAGTTATTCTCGCTCTATTTTTATTTGTGGATCATCCTGAACAAAGGTTCTTCAGCAACCATCTTACGCAAGGCTTTGAAAGATTTCACGTTGTCGGATGGAACCTTGATACCAAAAGGAACGTTCATTGCGGCAGCTGCCCGTTCGGTCCACCATGACAAGAAGTTCTACGCAAATCCTGATGCATTCCAGCCGTTCCGATTTGCCGACATGCGCGAGGATGACGCTAGCGGTGATCAGAAACATCAATTGACCTCGATTTCGAGCGAGTATTTACCATTTGGACATGGTAGAGCTGCATGGTAAGCTTTTATATGGTCCATCTGTTAGAGAAACTTGATTTCATGGTCACATCGTTAGCCCTGGCCGTTTTTTCGTTGCAATCGAGATGAAGTCGATGTTGGCCCACGTTATCGTGACATACGACATAAAACTGGAGGACGGTGCGACATACCCACCAAGCCTGCATTTTGGCACCCTCGTTGAAGTCGATCCTCATGCAAAGCTCATGTTTCGGCATAGGGTCGACTGAGTGGGTTCCTGCATGTTTTACCCCAGATTGCAAGACTTATTTCTTTGATAATATCTTGGAGACGGTGTGTATCTCGATTGTCTTTGGCATGTCGGCGAGTCGGCCTCCCACAGATGCTGTCATGCGTGATGGTACAGTAACTCAGGTTGTTGTACACGGAACGGAGCTTCTTATAATGTAATCGGAATATCGTCCTGAGCTGATTGTACAATTGTATACTTCGACGTCTATCTAGTTACCCTTCGAACTTCAGGTTCGTCTGATTCACCGCCTCTACCAGGGACATCTTTCCTCCTGATAAACTCAGACTGCTATTCACAGCAATACTTCTCCCACAGCTTTGTCAAATCCCTGTTAGGAACTTCGGTCCGACACGGCTGAGTATCAACTTAGTGGTTATTTAAGTGCTTAGAGCCCTAGCGACCGCGGGATGTCAAATAGTTCCCAAAAACCTGAGTGGATTCCACATTCGTGCGACAGATCATACTGGAATATAGAGATGCATTCTCGCCGTCCTACGCAGCAGCTTCAAGGTTCGACCATGGGTTTGATGCCATGGCACTTGTCAGTCATTGTCGCAACTTTATGCTTGTTTGATGTCGTCCTTGCACTCCATTCTTCTGCAGTCCAGAACGACCAAATCGTGTTGCAGGAAGCAGTAGAAGATGTTCATGGCGATAGCCTTACCTGTTGGTCTAACAGTCTCTCTTCTGATACCGCCAGAATGACAGATGGACAGATGAATTTAGCGTGTCGCATCCCTTGTTCCCTGATCATAGATTACGCCTGACGGAACCGTCTCTCTGCGACCCGTCCGTTCAGCAATATTCTGGTTATCTCGACATCACCGATGGCAAACACATGTTCTTCTGGTACTCACAGAGGGTTTTTCTTTCCCGCCAGTCAGCCTAACTATCTACCCAGGTTCTTTGAATCTCGTTCTTCCCCGTCAGATGACCCTCTCGTCTTGTGGCTCAGTGGTGGACCAGGCTGCAGCTCTTCCCTCGGGCTTCTTTTTGAGCTCGGGCCTTGTGGTATCGTCGAGGGCGGAAATACCACCGTTCACAATCCCCACAGCTGGAACACCCATGCAAACCTCCTGTTTCTCGACCAACCAGTTGGCACGGGCTACAGCTACACTACGGATGGATCCTCTGTCTCCACCTCGCCCGCCGCCGCAGAGGATATCTATGCGTTCTTCCAGCTGTTTATGCGGCGCTTCCCGCAGTACTCTCACTTGCCGCTACACGTTGCAGGGGAGAGCTACGCAGGAAGGTATATCCCACATATTGCAACGGAAATTAACGAGCAGAACAAGGCGAATACAAAGGCGCCAGAGCCAGGGCTCGTCCCACTCCACCTAGCATCGATCATGATTGGGAACGGGCTCGTCGACCCGATCACACAGATGCCGTCCGTGGTCGAGTACGCTTGCGAAGGCCCTTATGCCATCTACGACGATCCGTCTAACCCGGAATGCAACGCCCTTCGAGGGGCTGCCTTGGTTTGTGAGAAGATGATCGAGGGATGCTACCGTCTCGAGTCACGGTTGACGTGCATCCCTGCAAATACGTTCTGTTGGCAAGCCGTCTTTGGACCTATATTTAGTACGTCTTTTCCCTTCGATTTGTTACAGTGACCGGTTTGGGTCTTGAACCTTGAACGCTTATAGGGCATGGGTACAACTTTTACGATGCCCGCAAGAAATGCAACGAAGACAAGGAGGGACCACTGTGCTATGCCGAAATTGAATGGGCTACAACATGGCTTAATGACCCAACACACAAAGCCGCTCTGGGTGTAGATCCGACACTTCAGTTTGAGGCATGTAGCGTTCCAGTAAATCTGAAATTCAACTACGTCCAAGGAGATGCCATGAGGAACGGTGCGAAGCTCCTGGCGACCTTGATCAGTGATGGCATTCGTGTGTTAATTTATGCTGGGAATGCTGGTAGGTCTGTTCCAATTTTATTTTTAGAAAAGGTGTGAATTAATCCGCACGTGCGACGCCCTTTTTCCTTGTAGATATGATGTGCAACTATATGGTATGCTTATTCCTGCAGACTGTAATGACAACCTATCTATATCATTCTTAGGGAGAAACTAAGTTCATCCTTGGCCTCGATAATATTTATCACGAGGAACTCCTCTCAGCCTCGTCCGTTCCCTGGTCTGTAGATGGGAAGTCAGTAGGGGAGGTCCGAAGTGCTGGACATGCTGACACTACCGCGGGTAATTTGACCCTCGCAATTATTTATGAAGCTGGGTGTGTCACCAACGCTGGTGCCTCTCATTGATCGCCGCTTGGCTGACCAGCGTTGTTGTCCGTCCATCCAGGCATATGGCACCGTATGATCAACCAGAAGCCACGTTGGTGAGTATCGTCGCAATGCGTATAACGTACAATTGATGATACATTCATATTCACCACAGGACATGATGTCAAGATGGATTAACAATCTTCCCATCGCTCGTTAAGAGTGTTACTTGAACATCCCTGCCACTTCTCTTTACCATCTCAAGATTGGTCCCTGGATGGTCGATCCCCTTTATTTTTATGTTTGGAATTGATTAGAATACAACATACCCTCAGAGCCAATCGTCATTGTACATACTATTAGTCTGGGCGCTGATCTCACTGGCAGAGTGGGCGTCAGGCATCCGACTTATGCTCTGAGCGTTTTTCTTCTACATCTTGTAATGCAATCTCACTTTCGATTTGCGAGCTTTCTCACCTAATTATCTCGGGCTGAACCGTAAAGCTAATCAGAAGAGTGTTCAGCTAGTGCAAGCACAGCCACAGCGGATGAAGCCGGAATTGTGTCGAATTTCCCACATTCTGAACATTCTCTACCAAGGTTCTGCTCTCGACCAACATGCGCATCGTGTCCTCCGTCCTCCGTGCACGCCCTACCGTAACCCTTCTTCGCGTCACGCCTGTTCTCCCCGCTCGGGTGCGCTTTTCCTCGTCCGATGCACACAGCCAGGAGACCTTTGAAGCTTTCTCGGACCGCTATGTCGCCTTCTTCCAAGGCGCAGAAGACCTCTTCGAAGTGCAGCGGGGCTTGAACAACTGTTTCGCCCACGACCTTGTTCCGTCTCCTAATGTCATCGAGGCTGCAGTCCGCGCAGCGCGGCGCGTGAACGACTACGCGACTGCCGTCCGCATATTTGAGGGTATCAAGGAGAAGGTGGAGAACAAGCAGCAATATCAGGCGTACTTGGATGAACTCAAACCTTTGCGGGAAGAGTTGGGTACGTTGTTGACAAATGTCATGTCTAGAAAAAAAAAGTGTCGGCTGACTTGCGGGTTCGCCAGGCATCGAAACAAAAGAAGAGCTGTATTCTTCATGAAAGTCATCTGCTAGCTGGGTGGATGTACACGTTGAGTGAGTTATTTATGCCGTTCACGTTCCAGTGAGAGGGATATTCATGCCCAAGCGTAGTAGATGCAGTTTTGGACAACTTACTGTCATATACTTGCCCTCCTTTCAATCCAAAACGTTGCGGAACGCCCTTTTTGGCTTGGGGTGCATTGTCTATCTTTATTTGCGCCCTTGCTAGAATCGACTTGTCTCTAGAGACGTATTCCCCAAGTGTCCCGGTGCAGTACCGGAACAACAGTCCGAAATTAGATTCCGTTTCGGAACATTATGTGGGAGTTTATGACAGGGTTAGCTGTGGAATCCCACCTCTAGATAACCTCCTAGTTGCCAAAATTGAGTTTTGGATCCCAAGTTTCTTCGCTGGTTTTCCTGGACACTGGAAGCACAGCGCAGTATCTTTACAGGGAACCGACCTCAGTTCCGTCCCATGCGGACGTACAGTAGGCAGAATTCTCTCGTATCACAGGGAAATTGCTCTCTAAACTGGAGACACTGCCATGTTTTGCAAGTTCTGTTCACAATGCCAACTCGGCCGTGGATACCGCCACCGAACGACACTTCATTTCCGTTGGTGCCAGCCATGAATCGTGAAAACCAGCGCTAAACTGGTTTGTATAGCTGATCTTGACTTTCTGGCAAATTTGTCAAGCTCAAACCCGCGCATCGTGCAATTCGTTGATCGGTAATAAGATTTTTATCAGTCTGTCCGTCCTGTGGGAAGACATTACACGGCGTTTCAAGACTTGCTCGGTTTTACATGTTGCTTACCCCTGCATGCAATCGCGTAGAAATTCAATTGTCTCACTTGGGGCGACGCGAGATAGGATAAGATTGGCGGGTTATCTCTCCCATACTGGAGTTGTCTCAGCGCACCCGGTCAAACGTGCACGTGCGTGGTCCTGACACCTGTTGAATACGCTCGTTTCACCTATCTAAGTTTCTCTCTCTAGACCCTTTCAGACCCCGGGACACATTTGCTGCTGCGAGAACGCCGTCGCCGGTCGTTGTAACGTAAGATCTGACAGAGATGTGTCTGACTTTAGATGGACCTAGATAGTGATGCTGGTCTGTGGTGTGTTGGTATTGCTTCCTTGATCCCTTCTCGTTTTCAACATGGCAACTCGAAGAGAATTGCAGGTACACCCAAACGGTGCCCAAGCAAGTCCGTGTGCGGATCTGAGATGCCACTAGCAGGATGTCCAACGTACTCGTAAGGCACTTTCACCGTGGCGCGGCGCCAAGTCTATATGGTAATCCTGAAGGACATTCGGACCGGACGGAAGATGTAGTAAGGGCCAGTCTGGCCTCCAGAAGCCGCCTTGCGGGGCTGATCGGATCATATCTGGCTTTAGAGAAATTTTGGATGACAGTAAGTCAGGTTGGTTTCAAGTTGGCTTTAGTTCCCTTTTCTTGCTAGGAAGCTGATGCTTTGGGTCTGCAGTATATATGCGCTGGTGTTGTCACCTGTCGATATACTTGCTACACAAAACAATGTCCGAGGACACCTGGTCCTGAACAATTCCTATGATGAATGTGCGAGGTCAAGAACACTCCGCTGTTGAGGGGTTGGAATGATGATGATGATACAATCACGCAGATCAATTGATCCGGACGTTTGCCCAACCGACGTGTCAGCGGAGGCAAAAACAGTTTCAGTTCCATGGCAAAAGGTTATACTTGAAATGCAGCAGAAGCCAACTACATAACCTCACTCTCCGTAGTACGTGTGCCGGGATGTTCCACACTTGACAAGTTGACAGCAATTATGGTCCGGAGACTCCAGTCATCCTTCCAGAGGTCCACCCATTGATACAATTTGTGTTCTGCTCCAGAATTTCGAATCTTCCTCATGGGAAGTGGTGCCAGATGGCAATGTGAGGACTATGGCCAAGGGCCATACTATGTGCGTGATTTGTGTGTGAAGAGGGACACCTCAGGTCATCCACCCACTTGCTCGTCCGTCTGACACCCCTCTCCGAGGGTTGGACGGCTGCGTAGCAACCTACAGTGTGAGCAGAGGTGAGTAAAGGAGTGGGGGGCTGTGCGGTTTCGAGCCTGCAAAAGCTCTCATCACTACCACTGCCTTTCTGAGTCTGTTTAGTGTACCAGCTACCGATCTTACGCCCCTTTGAGGGAGTTGGCCAATCCATGAAGTGAGCCCATGTAGTGGATGTGGACCAGAAGCTCGACCAGCCCGAGATGAAAATAAGCCAATGTTTTCGGGTGACCCCACCACGGGCCCGGAGGGTGTATGAGTATAGTCACCATGAATACAGAGTGCATCGGGCCCATCTGAGAGCCATGCAAGCAGGGCAGAAAATGTATGTCGGGCCTGACAATCAGTCCTGTGTACATTACCGGGAAAGTAGATGGGGCCCGCCTGAGGCCCTGCTACACATCGCCGAAAGTGTGCGGCAGGGTTGTTTGAGGGCCATATGACCATTGCGAAAGATTAGGTCGGGCCCACCAGGGGGACATGTAACACATCGCCGAGAGGTATGTTGGGCCCTTCTCAGGGGCATGCACAAATCGCCGAAAGAATAAGTGGGGCCCAGCTGATGTCTCAGTGGACAACGCTGAAGATGTGCGATGGGCCCGTCTAGGGGACATGTAAGACATCGCCAAGAGAGTACGTCAGGCCCGACTGACAGTCGCGCACATATCGGCGAAAGAGTCAGTCGGGCCTGTGGGTGGGCCACGTATGACGTGGCCGAGAAAGTACGTCGGGCCCGACTGGGGGCCATGCATGAGGTGGCCGAGAGAGTAAGTCGGGCCCGACTGAGGGCCATGCACATACCAGCGAAAGAGTCAGTCGGGCCCGACTGTGGGCCATGTAAGCCATCACCGAGAGAGTAGGTCGGGCCCGTCCGTGGGCCATGTATGAGGTGGCAGAGAGAGTAAGTCGGGCCCGACTGAGGGCCATGTAAGACATCACCGAGAGAGTACGTCGGGCCCGTCCGTGGGCCATGTATGAGGTGGCCGAGAGAGTAAGTCGGGCCCGACTGAGGGCCATGTAAGACATCACCGAGAGAGTAAGTCGGGCCCGACTGTGGGCCATGTAAGAC
>JBBPLG010000826.1:0-13037 GCA_038089695.1 Xanthoconium separans | reverse complement strand
GAGAGGAAGGAACAGCCAAGGTAAAGAGCCACATGCGACGGACGAACCAGGATAATCAAGAGAAGATCGTCTATTGCAAATTTCAGCACACTCTGGAATTTTGACTCACCCAACGTTCAAATCCCCGAAAGAACAAACAGCTCTGTTCGGTCCCGGTATGATTAAGTAAAATGACCCGAGGACTGTGGCAGTCCATTGGGTGCCCCTCAATTCACCATTCAAGGTTGAACGTTGAAGAGCCCTGCGCCAATTCCATCACCTGCAGGTTATATTCAGAAGGAGATGATCTGTTTGGGACCCACTCTTATGCCGAAACGTCACTCTCATGGCATCCACAGGGGTATGACGAATTTACCAGAGCAATCCAACGCTTATGGAGGTTACCACTCGCATGGTTGAGCGTTTGGCGCTGGAAGCGGCTGCCAAATGTCGTGTTGGATCATGATGGTTGTGTTGCCCAAAATGCCACGGACCGGGGCCAACTTCAGTTCCACGAGAACAATATCCTCAATCTATGGGATATAGTCTAATCAAGATCGCTGCGGAAGGGATAGGTGGAGGCAGTGGACGACAACTCGTGATATCGCCTGCCACGAACCCAGACTGTCTTGTTTTGTGTTGTGACCAACCAATCAGAACTTACCACTGGTGCCAGAGGTTTTCGAAACAAAAAAACGGACGGAACACGATGCAGGGACTTGCAGGCCTATCCATGGTCGATCGATAAGTGTGTCTATTAAATATTTCATTGTTCTAATCCTGGCGGAGAGTGAGTCGTTTCAGGTCATGTAAGAACTTACGCACTGTCTGCTTTGATCCATCTAGCAAATTTATTCCGTGCGTTCTCGTGTAGGTGTGCGAGCGACGGGGAAAGTAGTGTTGGAGATGAAGACCAACGTCCGAAGGGGCCAAAACGTCCGCGTCAACACCCGTGTGAACTTGCAGAAACGTACGCAGGTTGCGCTTTCAACTTGCCCATGAATCCTTAGTGTAGCACCAGGTGTGGATCGTCTGGTGACTGCGGGCGTCGTACAGTTTAGAATGGTACAGTGTCCTAGCCACTCAATCAAGATAGTATCGCCTCTGCTCGAAAAACATATATCACTCCGTAGACGGTATGCAATCCCGAGTCAACAATGTACAGTTTCAAAAGCCACTCTCGTAAAAGGCGAAAATGAGAACGAAAACTGGTAGGAATAACCTGAAGCACATGCAAGCCCCAAGGACACATGGTGGAGAAAGGGGGACAAGATGACGTTGAAATAAGATATGTCAGGAAAAAAAAAAAGAAGGAAATAGCCAGTCCCGTGTTGCGGCTACCTGTGATATTCAAAGCGGAGGGTGGCACGGGTGCTGTCCCCCCCCCTGAAAGCGTTGGCCTCTATATCTCGTCCAATCTTCATGGTCATCTGACGCGCATGTGCCGTTCTAAGCAGATGATTCGCGAAGTTCCTTGCCTCGAGTTCCTGCATCTCGAAGTTACCGAACTGGGGAATTAGAGCATCCGCGTCGGCTCTCAACATCCACGCCGCGGTGCTCACACATTCAAGCGTGACAATTCCGGGAGAGGGGGGTTGGAACCTCGACCTTTTTGTCTGATTGTGGACGATCACGTCAACCTCCCTAGTTCCAGTGTCCACTTTGACCTCCACTCGGATCTCGTCTCCCTCATCGATGTCGAAACTACGATGAAAGTGCGCATCGCCAGGATACAACCGCCAATAAGCTACGCGCAACAAAAGATGCAGTGAGTGAAGTCATAAATTCACAATTGAAGGCTTCCTTACGACGGTAAATAATTATACCGGCCTGGCACGTAAGAATGACCCCAGCCTCAATAGCGCTGCTACAAGTGGGAGGATGACCGATCTCGACCCCGACATAAGCAGTATGTCCAAGGACACATCGAACAATATGTGGAGCTGGAAAAGTAGTGGTAATACTCTGGATTCGATACCCGGCTCGCTAGAGACAAGAGAGGATTAGATAAGGCAAGAAGCGGTCAAGGGATCAACGCCACTGGAAGTATTCTATAACCAGCATACTGCTGGGGGTCTTGGGTAATAACCATCGAAGCAGACAAGAGGGTGGAGAGGAAAGCAGAAGTGAAACGCATGGCAGACGTAGACTCAATCGAATAACGGGCTGCAAACAATCTGGAAGCCTGAGCTTGGGATTCAAAGTGTACCATGACTCCAAGCTTTTATATGCTTGACAGGATGCCTTATGACAGGCAGTGTGTCACTCGTAAGCTAAGCGAAGACGGCGTTGAGGGCCATTTTGTGACAAGATTCGCCGCTATTGATAAACAGTTTCACCTCAAAGTTGTCAAACAGTGGTGGAAAGGAACGTCCGAGGTGTTACAACAACCCCATTGAACCCATCGGTACAATTGTGCTACGCTATGCAGATTGATCGATACACCCTAATACTCGGGGGTGTTGGCGACACGTTAGGGCTGAAGTGATGATTTGCTGCACGGTACTTACTCATCAGCGATGTTTCACAGAATAATGATAGGGGACGTGGGATGGCAGACACTGCTCCTATGTGAACTGCCAGTTTGAAGGGAGTTGACCACTTGGAAGTTGGAAGGGGCGCGCGCCATTGCAAGCGCAATTATGACTGACAGTGTTCCTGTGTGAACTGCCAGACACTGTACTATCCTATCCAGTAACTTCGGCACTCCCACTAACTTCGGCACATTTGCAAAACTTTACTTTTTTCATTGTCCACAAAGATAGCTATTACTTGCGGTATATTCTAGGGTTGAGGGAGCTTCAACGGGCACGATTGATGCAGAATTGAGCGAGATACGTGAAATGGGATTGTCACACAGAAAGTCACCTTGGTGTCACCTGCTGAACTGTGCCGCAGCTGAGTTTGAACGTTGCTCAATTTGCCGCGTCCGTGCTGTCTCGCAGTCTCCCCTGCGCTGTGCGGGGATGGGGCAGCTGCTTCGCCGTCGAGTGGTCGAAGTAGCCAGAGCAGTGGGAAAGCATGACTCAAACATGGTTTATATACACTACAGTGGTCCAAGCTGAGTTTAACTTCGAGCTATGTGACAAACCGTGACCATTCGTGACCATTGTGTGACTGCCGAAGTTGTTGACTGCCGAAGTTACTGGTCGGTGCTGTCGGTGGCGGTGCCCTCGTTCCATCTGCTTCGCCCTTATGTAACGTGGCCTGCCCGCGTCTCGAGAGTCGACGACGAACGACAAATGTGCGTGAAAAAAGAGGCCCGCCATCGTCGTTCGCACCGCGCCGTACAGTACAATATCCCGCTCCAGGGCGTCGAAGAGCGCCCGCCCACCGCCATCGATCGATCACCGATCCGTCTACGGCTCGATCGGTCCCCCGTTCGCCTGCATTCCCACTCGCTTGACGGGTTGCTGACCCACCGGAACTCACATCGCCAGCAGATCTCGCCATACTCGGCCCCCATTTGTTCCCGTGTCCGTCCCATGCGTCCGACCTGTCCTGCAACCACGCCTCGTCCCTGACTCGGTGGCCCCCGATCCATCGGCGACAATTCCACTTGGCTTACCCACCCCCGGCGGAGCGCAGACGACCAATCCGGCCGTGCCTGCGAGTTACTAGGCACATCCAACCCGCTGAGCGTCCTGGCCGTCCCAACCGTGCTCCTCCCCTCCTCCTCCTGCTCGTCTGCTACAACGCATACAAAAACTGCCTCCCCGACTTCTCCTCTGTCCCCCTCAAGCTCATCGACCTCCTCTGCCCCCCTCGACACCGCCTCCGTCATACAGCCCGAGGTACGGACGAGGACGCGCCTTCGTTTCACTGCGTCACCTCGCGCTACAATACTTCCAGTTTCAGCGAGGGGTTCCCCATCTGACCCCGAACGCTTGCCCGACCCACGCTGAGCCTGGGCAGTTGACGAGACCGCCAGCGATGGCACCCGCATCGTTGGGCGAGTCTGTCGTCGACTCGGGCGAGACCGCGCCGACTGTGTTCATCACGGGGACCTTGTCAATTGTTGAGCCGAACCACAAGGACGGTCTCTCATTCCCTGGGTGATACATGTTGAGGAAGACTCGGATTCGTGATGGGCAAGATCGACTCGTCCAACATGGTGGTGGTAGTCACGACGCGTCATGTTCCCACGATTAGGCTAGCTTATAGTACTCCCACTAACATACTTGGTGTCGCTTGAAATCACTATTCGGAAGGGGTGATCCACCCACTTCAGGAGACTCATGCTGAAACGTCACCCTCGCGGCATTCACAGAGGTGCGACGAATTTACCAGAGCGATCCAACGCCTACAGAGGTTACCGATCGAGCGTTTGGCGTTGGAAGCGGCTGCCAAATGTCGTGTCGGATGTTGGATCATGATGTTCTGTTGCCCGAAGGAAGCGCCACGGACCGGGGCAAACTTCAGTTCTGGCACGAGAACGTTATCCTCAAATCTACGGGATACAGTCCTATCAAGATCGCTGCGGAAGGAATGGGTGAAGGCAAAGTTTTGACAAATATCGCTTAGCCTCCACGTCGGGGTCAGACTGTCAGCTTTTGATTTGTGGTCGGTGCCAAAGATTTTCGCAACGACAAAATGGATGGAACACTTGCAGGCCTATCTACGTTCTATCGATAAGTGAAAACTGAGTGCCTATTACATATTTCATTGTTCTAATCCTGGCGGAGAGCGAGCCGTTACCGCTTCGTAACTACAGATGCTACTCCGAGTCTGGATAAGAATAAGACTATGAAGAGCGGCGGTGTGATCGTGTACACTATACTCTATCGCCTGGTTCTATCAGATTTGCGCCCAAATTGTCTGGAATCGCCAAGGTTGGATCCACTTCGCTCTTTAACCGACCACCGAACAAGACACCGCCATTGGCGGCACGGAACGCGTCGATGCGAGCTTCGACCTCAGGGCGGAAATGTCGCATGAGGCCTTGAATCGGCCATGCAGCGGCATCGCCGAGAGCGCAGATAGTCCGTCCTTCTATTTGTTTGCTGGAGATCAAATGAGGTGAGTATCAAGGGACTGGAAACAAAAAGCATACGTAAGTTCGAGAAGCATGTCGATTTCTCGACGATGGGCACGGCCTTCGACCATGCGGTTCATCATGTTCATCATCCATGTAGTACCCTCGCGACAGGGGGTACATTGACCACATGATTCATGTTTGTAGAACTAGAACAATCGTCAGCCAGGAAGAGTAGCTGGTCCTGGGAGAGACCTACTGATGCGAACCGTGCGATAGCAGCGACAATGTCCGTGCTCTTGTCCATCACAATAACAGCACCCGTGCCCAAACCCGACTGTGCATCCTTCAGTGAATCGTAGTCCATCAGAACTTCTGAGCACTTGTCGATGGGTAACACCGGAACAGAACTTCCACCAGGAATGATCCCAAGTAAATTGTCCCAACCACCCCTGACACCGCCACAATGCCGCTCGACAAGTTCCTTGAGTGGAATACTCATCTCCTCCTCAACTACACATGGGTTGTTGACATGGCCGCTGATACAGAATAGCTTTGTGCCCTGGTTACGTTCTCGACCGAAACCGGCGAACCATGGCGCCCCGCGTCGACATATGGTGGGTGCAACAGCGACGGTCTCAACGTTTGCGACAGTTGTTGGGCAGCCAAAGAGACCGACATCAGCTGGGAAAGGTGGCTTCAAACGAGGTTTTCCCTGTTTTCCCTCGAGGGATTCGATAAGGGCCGTTTCCTCCCCGCAAATGTACGCGCCAGCGCCGCGATGGAGGTAAACATCGAATGAATAACCCGAACCACACGCATTTTTACCCAGAAAGCCGGTGCGGTATGCCTCGGTGATGGCTTGTTGGAGATGATTAGCCTCTTGGACGAACTCGCCACGAACATAAATGTATGCTGCGCTCGCGTTCATACCGCGACCAGCGACAAGGCAGCCTTCGACAAGTTTGTGGGGATCACCACGAAGGATCTCGCGGTCTTTGCACGTTCCTGGTTCACCCTCGTCGGCATTGACCACAAGGTAACGGGGCCTGAGACCAAGTGAGCCATTGGATGACAAGTAGAGCAAAGAGCAAACCGCTTGTCGTTTTCCCACCCGGGTTTGTTCATAAATGACCATTTGAGTCCACTAGGGAAACCAGCACCACCGCGTCCTCTGAGTCCCGAGTCTTTGATGGTTTGTATGATCCAAGAGTCGCCTTTCAGCAGAATGTCCTTTGTCCGGTGCCAGTCACCACGAGACTGAAAAAAATGGACTTGTTTTCTAGAATACATCCTAGAACACCGCGTCAACTCACCATGGCACCCTTGAGACCATGATCGTGTCGACAATAAGCGTTTGTGAAGATGCGGTCCTGGTCTTTCAGTCCACCATAGCGACGGACAGGTGGGTCTGCGACAGTCGCAAGAGAGCGCTTGAGCGCAGGAGAGTGCCTCTGTAAAAGGGCAGCCGATTTTGACATTGCTGAGCCCGCCGTCGCCGTCGTCGTCGTCGATGAGCTCGTCGGCTCGGAAAAGCTTGAGATCCGGAAATTCCCGCATCACATGATCGTGCTGGTGGCGCGTTCACGTCGACTGAGACATGGCAGCAGACCCTTGTGCGCTTTAGCCTTCCTTCAGCGCTCGACGCCGGCGACGTCGACGAACAAACCGTGGTCATTATCGGGACTACGCTCGATGGATTCTGTGGCCACCCATGGCACGAACAGGAGTACCTTCGACATGCAAAAGCAAAAGGCGGAGGCGCTCGCTGTCTTGAACGGACTCACGAACAACGGCCATCTCGAACAGGAACCCACTCTGGAACAACTCGAAATGGAGCTCCCCGTCGTGCTCGATGGACAGGTGCCGCTCGGCGAACTGCTCTCCAGAGTCATGCAAGCTATCTATGCCGAGCTGTCCGAGCTCTCGGAGACGTGAGCATACACGGACCTTCTCTGTTGGGCTGTGTTTTCATGCTTGGTTACGCAGGCTTCCAAACATGTCGGATGCTGCACGAAAGCGAACGATCGCCGACTGGGTCGTCAAAACGAAGAAGCAAGTGGTAAAGCTGTATGCGATCACGAAATGGGCGCGAGATGCAGACACCGTCCAAAAGTGCATGGTAAGTGATTTAAAACATATCAAATAGCACTGGAAGGCTTATGCAGTCGTAGAATATAACCGCATTCCTCATGAATCAGAACCAGCAGTTCGAGAGCGTCATTGGTGGTCTCACTTATTCGCGGCAAAGCTTGGATCCCGCAAGGTGAGACTGTTCGCCGCGGTGTGTTTCGTCATTGTTGACCGTTTGAAAGACTCCGAAATCACGATCTTTTAACCTCTCTTGATGTTCTCACCTCGGGAACATACACACGTCTCCCATCTGGGATCAAGGTCGCATCGTGTCTCCCTGTACTTAGCAAATGCACTCATGGTGTCGAGTACAGAAATCTATTATTTCCACACCACCCTTGACCGACGTCGAAGTAATCAAAACCCTGAGCGACATGGAGGAGATAATGCGGTACCGACTCCGCATGACGGAAATTATTCCCGTGGAGATGTCTCAACATCGAATCGGTACTGTCACACACTCTTTGTCTTCATGTTGAGGACTCCATTTGAAACTTTGTGATCCAGCGGGTGGTAGGGTACACTTCACCGTTCCGGGCCTATTTGAAACTTCTGTTTGCATGCGCGGAGCAGAGAAGGACGATGGGTGGTTCTTCGTCAATGTGAAGTTCCTTATATCTGTAGGGGGTGACATGAGCGGGGCGGATGGTACGTCTCATGTGACGCGGATCAATCGAACCTCAGCTCTAGCGACGCGTAGAGTTCCCCCAGGAGCCAACTGGCGTACTCAAGCGACATATCACAGACGAGGCAGATTCTCGCTTGGCATATTATCTACCTCTACCTGAACCAGTGGACCTTCCTCCTGGTACCGACGTTCCTGAAAGACCAAAACTATCTGAGGGGACCGTTGATGCACCCCTTGTCCGGTTGTATAACTTCTTACGTGAGTGCAACGAGCGAGCCTGCCACCCTGGGTTGACGATGGACAAATAGAGATGATGTCGCTGTCATATCAACTACAGATATTGTGGTATCAGGTCAGTCCCCTGGCATATATGCTACTACACAACTCTGTCGAGCAATGTCTGTCTACAGGCTGTTCGGATGTGCTCTCTCGGATGGGGCAAGTATTTAAAAGTTGAGTTATTAAATGGCAACAAAATGCTTTCAGTGTCGTACTGGGTGTAAGTGCCTTAATTTTTTTTTGTTTCCGCGACCCGTTCATGTTGCATCCTAGACGTCCTCCTCTCCCAACTGTTCCGGGACGCGCACAGCCTCCAAATCGTCTTAAACTGCCACCACTTGGAGGGACACTCACTGTCTCAATCATCGAGAATCGTACGAGTCCTAAGGTTGGTAGTGGTCCCGCAAGGTCACCAGCAGCCCGCATGCTGTCGGAACTTCAGCTAAAAGCGAAGCTGGGGTCGGCACGACCGTCGGACGAAGTCGAAGGGCTCAAATTCGAGGTCAAGTGGGAGCCCATGAAAGGCACGTTGGGCGTCGTCATCGATCAAGATGAAAGCATGACCATGATGGGAAATCTCACGGTGGTGAGCTCATTGAAACTCGCTCTCAGCGGTGAAACGTCACACATGCCGTCTAGGAATCGAATAACCTCGATTTCGAAGCGACGCTACATAAGGTTATCAATGCGCACGCCAGAGCGATACTCAAAGTCTTCCAGTGGCAACTGCAACGTGGCCCGACACGCAACGTGTTTTCCCCCGAAGGGAAAGTTAATTTGGACTCTCAAAGTTCGTATCGTTGATTCGGTGGCGAAGAGGTATCTGAATCTCTGTAGGCGGGTACCACGTCTTGCGGGTCCACCTTTGCGCAGAAGAAGTCGTTCTCGTTTCAATCGACGTCAGAACCGGTCGCATGACCCTTCGGGATACGGGTGATCTCGCCGCTGCTTCCCGCGGACCTCGGTTCGCAGCCATCTCGGACCGGTTAAACGAAAACCCGACTTTGTTGCTAGATGCTCTGATAAGGCTTCGATTAAACGTACGTCACGAAAACTAGAGTCACATGCAAGGTTGACACGATGCCTTGTACTCCCAGACGATCACGGACCTTGTTGAGCAGAAGGCGAATTACCTTGGTCTGCAAATCTTTCGACACCGTAACTTTTCAAAGGAAGGCATGTCGTCGTTTTCGTTCGTCCCTTTGCTATCGCTCACACATGCGCATTCTTCAGAGTTACAAAAGTTGGGCCCATTGGCAAGGGGAACGATGTACATCAAGCTCGCCAACTTCCCGTCTCACTATCTCGTGCTCGTCATCACCGAGGAAGACTTTCGTTATGCGCTCATCTCGGTCAAGGTGTTACCAGATAGTATGTATGGCAACATGATCATGGAGGATATTGGATGGTTGGACGTTCGACGTATACGAGATGAAAGGGGCCCACCCGAAATTGTCGTCGGACCGCACGCGGAAGATCCCCAGGTGGGACAAAAGCGAAAGCGCAACGTCGAGTCGTCCCTGCACACCACCCTACGACGAGAAGACAAGTGAGTGGCGTCCAAAGTCTATATGGTTTTAGCGTCTTATGTCTCCCACTAGCTTCCATCTGGAGACACAGACGCTCAGAGAACTCTATGCTTATTGTTGGTAAGTGGTATTGTCTCCCAGCGATCGCCCCCCTCAGGCCTGTGATCCTAGCGCGCGAGTTGCCTATACGAAGGTCGAGGCTCAGTTCAAGCTCCGTGGCATTCCATACACGCACGTCAACCCGACGAGCGCACTTGCTCAGTCTTCCGCCCTATCTTATCTGCAGTCTTCCCTCGCGCGTTCGATACCCGCTCTTTGCGTCCAATCGTCCGACATTCTTTCCGGTGCTCCAGCAGCCGAGGCGGCAATGCCCAACATTCGTGTCATACCCCTCAACTGGTGGTCGGATAAAGGTGCTCAAGTTGTGACCTGTGTCAAGCTCAAATACGTACAGCAACCTGTTGGCAAACGGGCTGCCGTCGGACGGAGCAGCAGCGATATCATTCGGCCGTCGAAGAGGATCATCTACGATGCCACTGAAGCGGTGGTGTCATTCTTGTCGGAACAAGTGGACACGTGCGTAGACGAGTTCCTCGAGGAGTGGGCGAGAGTGTCCAAGATGGTGGTGATCGCTCGTGAGGGTAAGGCACCTTGGGTATCCTTGGAGAACCGTGCTTTTGTTGACCACATTTCCAGTCGCTCAAATGGCTAAAATAAGGAGATGGCAAGAAGTTCGACTTCTCTCGTTCGATCTACAAACAGTCGAATTTGCCTACTCCTCGGCAAGTCGTCCTCGCTTTCTCTTCTGCCAGCCCTGACACGCAACGATCACCAGGACTATACTGTGTTGATCAGCTGTACGGACCAACTTTCCCTTACCGGAGGTTCCTTTGAACTCCGTTTCTCGCGTTGTCCTTCATTACCTGGGCCATCGACTGCAAATACCCTTGCGCCACCTCCGATTATCACATCCATACACCCCCACTTACTACGATCGAATCCTCACGAGGAAGCCGAGCCGTACCTCCGCCAGATCCTTCGGCACGGCCCTCTTGCGCCGTCGCTTCATCGACTTGTAGGGCTTCTTCAGGACACGCTACCAATTGCTGTCGAACTCGATCGCCTCTCTGCGGGTACGAGAGACGAGCGAGCGTCCCTCGGCTGGGGAAGGGGCAGACAAAAGTCTGGTGAAGGGCAGTGGTTTGATACGGTCGTCAAAGGCATGGGCTGGTGGCGGGTGCTGTACGGCGACCTTCGGTACGTACGCCTTCTCCCATTGTCGTGTTGGCAAGACTCACGTCGTGCGTCATGGTTTTTTTCAGACACGCGCTCGACCTGCGATTAATGACCGGCAGACGCATCGCCATTTTGGACGCGTCGTGTCCGCTTTTCCGGGGTGGTGCGCAGCAGCCGGTGTCGCACGGTACTGGCGAGGACTCGGATCGGGTTGGACTAGAGCCTATCCCAGACTTTCGGACGCTCGTGCTCGAGGCGGTCCGCGCGACCCGCCCGCGGACTGCCGACGATGGAACTGGCGGACGGTGGATCGCGCCGATCGATGTGGGGGTCGTGTGTGAGCGCGGTGCGATTGGGCCTGTAGTTCGAGCGTTGCACACGCGGGTGTTGAAGAAGCTGGGTGGGGGTGGTGGTGGTGGGTGAGCTGTGCGCGCGCGTGTATTTTATCTTTTTATCTTTTTTTTTTTCCTTGACGATGTCCTAATTTCATCTTTATGGGGCGTCCGTTTGAAAAGTGACAATCGTCAACGTAGAGGTGCAGAGGTTGCGCATGCGTGCTTTGATTGATCGTATCATTTCCAGAGCCAACAATCAGGAAATAGTCAATCAGTAATGTTTTGCATGACATTTTTTGATCCGGTCAAACGCGATGCACGACAACGTACGTATGTATACCCGAAACCCCACAAATACAAGCACGAACATCTGCAAACCTCCACTCAAAAGCCGATTTTATGTGACCGACCTCAACCAGACGCCCCATTGAGCATCAGGGTGGTGTTGTAAAACTCTAGCCCTGCATAGTTGGTCATCTTTTGAAAGCGTCAGCGTCAGCATCCACGTGTGTCCAGTCAAGACGTCGACAAATACCCCATGAAGACAAAAGCGCGCCACGTTGAGCTGCATGGGTCCGTTGAAGTAGTTGGGCGCGGTCACCGTAAAGTTCTGATATGCGTTGCCGGCGGCGTTGATCGACTTGGGATTGAACGGGCCGGCGTACAGGACGTCGTGGCCGAGCCCGAAGTCGTTCCAGCAGCATTGCTCCGCGGCGATCACGATGGAAACTTCTGCGACGTCGCTCGGTGAGCCCTGTTTGTTTCAAGATTGGTGGTCAGTCCCGGATATCCTCATTGCACGCGTAGAAAAAGAAAAAAAAAGAGGGAGACACGTACGACCACTTCAACCTGGACGACAAAGTTGGCACCGGCGGTGATGTTGGAGCCTTGGGCAGGCACAGGGATGGACAAGTTTTGCGCGAGCGCGGTGGTCGCGAGGGCAGCGAAACAGACGACCTTTCCGAGCATGACGATGATGGATCAAGTGCCGAACGAAGAGAGTGGGGGGGGGGGGGGGGGGGTATCGGTGGTGGTGATAACTTCTCCAGACCCCCATTTTTATACGTCCATCGTTCGGTCGCAAAAGCGTGCGCTGTCGACTTGGCAACCTGTTGGTTAATGAGACTTGCGCTGAGCCGGCGAACGGAAGCTTACATGGATTAAGCGATCGGGAGGCATTTACCAGCAGAACAGAGAGTGCCTACTGTACGTCGCGATACGATCGGCCAAGATTCATGGGGATATACGTGGTTTGACGTGGTTAGAAGGAGCCAGAAGCAACCGACGACGAAGCGCTTTGCTTTACGCCCCCCCTCTCTTCGCCAAGTCCGAAGCATACCTGCGACAGGCAGCCGATGTTCGCATGAAGGAGAGGGTAAAAAAATTTCGCTGTCAGGCGTTGACAGTGGTGGATTCGGAGAGTGATCATGAACGCCTTGAGAAACGCTGTTGCCGAACAGGTACCCAGTGTCGTCGATGACTACTGCTACATACTTTATTAGTATCTTGAAGGTGAAGCAGGCCGTTGAGCGCGGATCGCACCCTGGTTTCAAGAAGCGGCGGAACATGAACAAAAGAAAACATGTAGAGTGGTGTCAAAGACTCAAAATCACTTACAGGCCACTGAGCATATGGGAAACGTATGTCTGGCATCATCATGGATCTCAGCCTAGTTTCGGAGTTCAAAGGGAGGGGCTCTGACATGCCTACCATTGACTGCCCATCCACTTGACGCGCTGTCATGACCCAAGAAAGCCCGACGACTCGGAGGTACTACGCAGATCTCCGACTTTTCGATGTTTTGTTTTGTTTTGTTTTGTTTTTTGTTTTATTATTGAACTCTCTCATCCATCCTCCCATGCCTTAAGTACCCTTGTAACTAGAGGTGACTCTATCTTTTGCTAGCCAGAACTCGGTGGCCTTTTTGTCCGGAAATGTACGTC
>JBBPLG010000825.1:0-13042 GCA_038089695.1 Xanthoconium separans | reverse complement strand
TGGTGATGAGAACGAGATGTCTACCTTTGAGCTTCGGCAGTCATTTCCCGCCACTTGTCTTCGCCGACTGTAGCCCGTACTATATGCTCCCGGGCAACGATGGCGACTTTCAAGCCAGCCTCATCCACTTTTCTTTTCGCCTTGCCTAGCAGCTGTCTCCACTTTGCTTCTCCGTTTGTGAGGGGAAAACATTCGTACTCGCCGTCGCCGCGAGTGACCAATTCCCTCGTATCCCCATCGACTTGTCCCTCTGACCCACTGAGTAGAACAAATCGATATCCCTTTAGGAGATGAAGTCTCTCCTCGTTCGGCTCCCAAAACTTGAAAGACTTGAGAGAAGTAGCTAGTGAAGGAGAGAACATTGGTCTGTATTTGCTCTCCAAAGGAGGCGTAAAGGACAGTTCCAACGGAGCAAGTTTAAAGGGATGGCTGTCGTCAGACGCAGTTCCTAGTCGGATGAGTTCTTGCAACCACTCTGCTTTCACGAGTTGTGTAGCCGAGAGCAAGGATGTGGCTAATGGGACGGTCAGTTCATACTTGGGGGTGAGATGGTGTGTCGCAAGCGGACTCGGAGAAGTCACTAGACTTATGCCTAAACCCGCCATTATAGTTTTAGAAAGCGCGAAATGATGTAGATTACTCACCCAATTCAGCACAATCATTGCGGGATATAGAGGGCGGTGACCGAGCAGGCGGAAGGAAACATGCGACGCGACGCCATTGTACCCTATCAACTCGGTCAGAGACGGAAAGCACCCTCACAGGGACAACACCCACTCGACGGATATACCAGCCACGATATTGATGTTATCACCGGTCCTGAGTTGGCACGAGGAGGATGGATTCACCATGAACGCTTGGCCTTCCCGGTCGACCGACATTGGTTTATCCTTTGCATTGTGTATCTCCAGCGTTGGGACAAATTCTGGGTTTTCCTGAAGAAAATGTGCCATCACAATGACCTTCATCCACTAGCTTGGTTGGCTACGTACCACGTCGTCTTCTGAACAAGGGGCTACCACAAACTCGCAGTGGTCGCGAGATATCTTTTTGCTGTTCACTACCAGCTGTTTGTCTTTACGACCAAGAGAAATCTTGCGACCCGTCTTCAACAACTTTGTCTCTGAGACCAAATGATTGACACAAGTGAGAGATGCATCGTTGAACGGACTCACTGGTGGTGGTGATGTCCCCGCTCCCAGAATCGAAGGGGCCTGTCACTAACCACATTTTGATGAACAATGCTGCTCAATTGTGCAGGTTCAACTTGGACGTCAAAATGACTCGGAGACATTGGCATTAGCGCGACGCGCTCTGAAGGTTGGCACGTGATACTTATTGGCTAAAAAAGGGGAAAGACTCGTATACGGTCAACAGACTCAACACTCAGTACTCAGTACTCAGTCCTCAGGCTGATCAATTGCAAGCTTATTACTGGCCTATAAACAGAGGATGGTGTCAGTTCATGTGCCATAGCTATGTCAGCGGTGAGCCAGAGGCCCTACAACAAAGAAAAATGACGCTCCCAGGCATCCCATCGCCTCAATCACATTCCCGAGGTGGAATCCACCATAGCCAACCCAACGGACAAGGTACTACCGCTCGCGGCCTACCTCAATATAGATCCGGTCCTCCTGACCCTCCGCGGTGACGTTTTTCGCGGAAATATTTCCGACGGTGCGTCGTAGAGTGCATGACGCGATCCCCAACAACGAGCTTCGATACGATGTTTCTTAGCCAAGAGCAACTGATCCCGTGTCTCCCAAAACGTCGGTTGGCAAGTGTGCCTCGGAGGAAGGCGTGAACATATTCGGATTAACAGTGTTCATCAAATCAAAACCCATCGACACCAGAGGTCTGTTACCCTGCCTTTTCGATCTTACTCGTATCTTCGCTCGCACCGTCTGTCTGCCTGCAGTTTGAGAAAATTTTCTCCCTCTACGGGTGGTAGAAGGAGTCATCTTCAGGTCGACCTAACGCTCGCCAGAACTTGAGCAAAAACAGTCGGAATGATCTGTAAAGGTTGGAAACAATATCAGTGATAGAAGAAGACGGACTCAAATTCCTTTGGAACGATGTAAAACGAAATTATCGAATAGCGTGTATCGATATGTACTTTACAGCGCAGCGAAAAGCTTTAGTTACGTTGCTATTAAAAACAGTTCATGCTTGATGATAAAACAGAGGACGACGCGAAACCCAACCATTGGGTCACGATTGCGTTGGATGTGCCTGACCAGACGACCCTGTGGGATCACCATTAGTCCTGGGACCAGTGTATGGCTGCTGCCACTGCAATGGGGAGCAATACGTGCCCTGTGTACCCGCACTCTCTGCGGGAGATCTGCAAGTCGTTTGCACCGCCGCTGGATAATACCCCGGGTAAGCATATGCCAACGGATACGGAATTTGTTGGGGTGGCCCTTGGCACATCTGGTATGGCCAAGACCCACTCGCGTACATCGAGGAAGGTTGATAATGATAAGTGGGCATATACATGGAAGCAGGGGCAGGTGTGGCTGCCGAAGTGGAGGAACTAGACGACGATACAGCGGGCGGGAAGGTTGCAACGCGAAGCTTAGGCGTCGTGTCCTTGCTCCGCTGAGGCTCCGCTGCATCATAAGCACGTGAACAAAGTTCAGAATCATACATGACAACAATACATGGATCGCACTCACATTCGGGTGCAGGCTCAGATGGCTTTTGCATCACTTTCTGGCCTTCTGTCTGGCCGAACACAACGCTGCCCCACTTAAACTCTCGTCTAATACCCCTATCCCAAAGCACCTCAATGGATTTAGTCTCCTCGATAACGCGGATCAGAGAGACTTCAAAAACTCCGGCGCTCACGCGAATCTTGATGCGAGACATTGACGGAAGCGCAAGCAGCTCATTTCGGATTTTATCTTGCTTATTCGCCTTCTTCGCAGCCGCGACGGCCTGACAACAGCAATAAATTATGGACAAGATAAAGCTGCGTTTGCAAGTACTCACCGGGTTGTGTTGGTTACACAGTACTTGCACTTCGTTTTTCCTGATCGTTTTGAGCACACGAGGTTCCTTATCCACGGTGGAAAGTGTGCCTTGAGCCACAAACTCTTTAGACGTCACCTCTGCCCGAGGGAGCCCGCCTGACGAGCGAGGTGTATCCGAAGCCGCTGGTTGTATATCAATCAGAATGACTTCCTTCTCAACCTCGCGCAATACGGTGTAAGAAACACCATTTTGCCCCTCTCTCGCACAAGATACGTGGAACGATTTAGTACACTTGCCCTTGGTGCACTGGATAGGGGCTCCATGTGCCTTCTGTCGTCCCTTGGTGCACGCAGAACATTTCTGAAGCACGGCGCTTAAAACAAATCCAACGCAGAAGAGAACGTGGCCTACCAGATTCCACCTGTCTTTCACGATAGCGTCCACTCCGAATACCCTCGACTCCCGTACATGCGACCCATCAGGGAGAAGCACCGTGGACTCTACTATATCAACCCATGTCTCGGGCACCACCTTTGCACACTCTTCGTGTGCCATCCATCTGGAGGTATCATAGATAGATGACAATGACTCAGGAAGTTCCTTCTTTCCCATGGGGGGATCCTGAACACGCAAAAGACCATCGCAGGACATGGACACGCATAGGCAGCAGGGAAAACTCTCTGGTTCTGGGGGTTTAGGTCCGAGTTTGAGTGTGACAGAAACCTTGGAGGAGGGGGCAGATCCGAGCTCGGCCATTGGCTTTGGTCGCTTTCGCTTTGTCGGACCGTCAGTTCCCTCGGCCTTTCTCTTCGAGGATGATGGCTTGGGCACCTCCGCTGGACGCTCCTGCAGATCATGCAGAAGCTGATCGACGTCTATGCGAACGCTGACGAACCCTCAGACCAAGAGCGGTAAGGGATGGAAAGAAAATACCTGTCGGTCACACAATGACATGCCTTGGCCTTCCGACCAAGTTCAATCCAGCTCTCTAGCGCGAAGTTGACGCTCTCTGCACAATTAAATCCAAGATTGAACCCGGCATGATAACCCCGGGGGTACGTGATAACAAACTCGTGTTCCCGCTGAACAAGGAAGTTTGGTCGGCAGGAAGACTGGGCCAGCAAGGTCGGTGAAGCAAGGAATGATTTATGCCGCAAGAATTGCGGACACTGGGAGGTATCCTTTGGGAAGTAGCCTATCCCACGAATGTCAGAAACTCAATGCAGGACCTATGGGAAAGACCGACTTTTCATCGTTGACTCGAGCGCGGCTGCTCGTCCCTGGGGTACTGCGTACCAAAATTTTGGGGCGCCAAAATGAATGTAATTGATACTGAAAAGATCCATGTCTTCGACGTGCCAGGCAAATGTAGCCCTCCACATTCCAAAGTACAAGTAAGGCATGTTTACGCCAGGAAGGCCATTTGAGGAGGCGGGCAAGAGACGCGAAAGGAAGGAAGGAAGATGAGCGACATTCCAGATTTTCGTCTCATCGGTGTACAGTGAACCTTGATAACAAGTTCAGCTACGAACTTGCCAGACCGACTGATACACACCTTGCGAATCTGCGCCATACCATGCAGGACGCCCGATGCCACAATTCCGCCAGTATTGGCGCTCGAGTTTTTGACAAAACTCGATCGTATAATCGTCAGGAGTGGTACCTGGGGGCAACCAGTCTTTGTTAGGGTCAAAGACTTGCATAAAGGCGGCGTCCTTGGCAGCGCGCTTGGCAAGTTGAGCTTCACGCGCCGCACGGGACTGTGTCCGTTTACCCTTTTGCTTCGGGATTTCCTCTGTTTGATCTGCGTCACCATCAGCAAGATTGTCGCCCTCGTCTTCTGCGGCAGCATCATTAGTTCCATTTCTAGGAGAGGGTGTACTTGACGACAGGTGATCGACTTCAGCAGGATTGCCAACACTGGTTGGCGGGGACATGTAGCCGCCACGAGAATTACCAAGCATGTCGGTAGACATTTCGCCCCGCTCTTCCTTTGTTGCAGATAGTGGCGTTTCTTCCGGCTCGACAGACTCAATTTTGTGGCTAGGGGCTGGTTGGCGAGTTTTTGTTGGTGGACTTGGGCCGACACGCGTGCTCCGAGCATGGAGGCCGACGTCATCGATGCCGGGGGCGCGGAATTCTTCTTTAGTGCACAGCTCGGCCCATTCGCGAACGCTCATGACCCTACGCTTCTCCACGTTCTCTTGACGGAATAGACCAGCGCGACCGAGCATGTGCTGTTCGATGGGGGATCTGATCTTGACCTTTGCGAGTTGATCATTGAGTGGAGGGAGCGCGTCGACCCTGAGAACGATGAGGACAGTCGGCACGCGTCGCGAGGATAGCGCTTACCATTCCTTTGGAGGGATTACCTTGACAATACCGCTTTTGAGTCCCCAGCACTCGATCCTCGTCATGTAGCCTTCAAAGTCGGCAAAGTCGTCCATGGTGGGCTTGAACACGGGTATGCCGCGGTGCGCGAGGGGGTCGTCGTCAGGGTGGAGCCATGGGCGAATGTCTGAACTTGGAGAGGGAGGTAGATGGGCGGCCTCTGAGCCGAAGAAGTGGTCTGGCTGAGCAATGACTGAAGGGGCGGGTGGTGTGACGGACCGAGACGGAGAAAGGGAAGACGAGTGATTGGTGGACATTGCGGGCTTGGGTTGTTGTTGTCGCCAAAGAGAAGGTGAAGGACGTCGACAAGCACAATGAGTAAAGATGCGTTGTCGTCGTCGGCGTCAGCGTCGGCGTCGGTGAGGTACGATATAGCAAAGATCCCTGTCCTGGGCGCTTGTCTTCTTCGTCGCGAGTCGCTAACCCAAAACTCACTGGCCCTTTGTTCGGCAATTTCCGAGAATTATATTATGTAATTATTTGTTATGTGAGGGAAACATGGTCATGTGGACCATTGGCTGAAGGTTGAACGTTGAACGTTGAACATTGATGAATCAGTACGGGAATAAGTATGGCAGTCAAGGCAGGGAGGGTAATGTTACCCAGTGTCAGGTCATCAAAATAATGGGTGGTGCGTCATGTACACAGTTTAGCGCTAGGAAACAGCAAAGGTTGCTCTCGTTCAGCACGGTTATCTCAGTCGGTATTGCGGCGTTATCTGGGAATTGAAGTTTTTCAAGTTGGAAGGTGTGTGTATCGATTGGTCTCTTTCGAGGGCCATCTGCCGTGTGGGAAAAACTCACCATGGTAGTTGGCCGGGTCTAACAGTACCGATACTAGCTACTTTGCTTCAAGTTACCATGTCGCCAGTACCGCATCTTATGACCATGGCCGACCTCACTGGCCCGCAGATCTTGCGTATGGTCAGCCATGCTCACGCTCTTAAGCAGGTCTCTCTTCCCTGGCTTGCCCCACAATCCAGAAACCAGAAAAATACGCGTCTGCGAATGCCATCACAGTCGCTGTTTAACAAATCCATCGCCCTCATTTTTTCAAAACGCAGCACCCGCACGCGCGTCTCCGCAGAGACAGCCGCCGTCCTGCTCGGTGGACGTGCCCTCTTTCTCGGCTGCGATGACATTCAGCTCGGCGTGAACGAGTCTCCTCGTGACACGGCTCGTGTTCTTGGCGGCATGTGTCAGGGTATCTTTGCCCGCGTCGGCGACCACGAGGAAATCGAGGTAAGCTCGACCAGTTTGCGTTCGTCACATCCGTACTAAAATCCCTCCAGGAACTTGCAAAATATTCACCCGTTCCTGTACTCAACGCCCTCTCCTCTCTTTGGCATCCCACTCAAATTCTCGCGGACGTTCTTACGCTCCACGAGCATGCGCACTTGTTCGATCCCACTCAGATTCCTAGTCCCGGCGCTAACAAGCCCCTCCCTTCACTCCGCCCTCTCACAGTGGCGTACGTCGGTGACTCGGCCAATGTCCTCCACGACATGCTTGTCACATACCCGCGTCTTGGGCACAAGCTCCGCGTCGCATCTCCACCCAAACCCGCATATCAATGTCCCAAGGCCGTGTGGGATCGCGTCACGGAATTAGGATGCGACAAAGATATTTGGTGGGGAAGTGACCCCCGCGAAGCTGTCAACGGTGCCGATGTCGTCGTGACCGACACTTGGTGAGAAATCAATTAGCCTTGTCGTCAAACGAAGCATTGATTACCGCGCCGACAGGATCTCCATGGGGCAAGAGGCGGAAAAAGAACAGCGTCTCAAAGACTTTGCGGGTTATCAGGTCACGGAAGCACTCTGTCGGGAAGGCGGTGCCAATCCCAATTGGAAGTTCCTCCACTGCTTGCCACGAAAAAAGGACGAAGTCGACGATGAAGTACGTCGAGGCCAATGTGATGTTCGCTCATGCCTGACTGTGCTCTAGGTGTTCTATGGCCCGCGATCTTTGGTGTTCCCCGAAGCGGACAACCGAAAATGGACCATCATGGCCTTGTTTGAGTACGTCCGTTGAAACGCCTCGCGTTCGCCGCTAATTCTCATTTTTGCAGTCTGCTGTTTGGTAAATGGGATCTGACTGGCGAGATACCAGCGACACGTAACTAAAAAAATGTACTTAGTAGATACATGCACAGCCACGAATTTCAAGCTTGGTTTAGTACTTACCTCGACGATGACCTCGCAGGCTGCCACCGCTGCGATCGTCGACTCAGTGGTAATGAAGATTTTGCACGCGCACAGTTTCGCTCGAACGTCCTCTCAAGCGTTGTCCGTTCTTTCCAACTTGTTGACCAGATATCTCGTCCTCCTGGCCTCCGCTTGTGGCCAGTTCTCCGAACTCGCAGGGCGATCCAGCTTGACTGTTCACGACTTTGCTGCTTGTCTCGAAGAGTTGGGGACGAACCTGGATGAATTGGGCGAATACTGCAGTACAGAAGGGGTTGAGCTGTCTAGATATGCAGCCAGCAGTGCCAAAAGACTCGACGACCTCGCAGATTACAGAGGTATGCGCTACTTCTTTTGGTTTGTCATCAGAGACTCGTATTGTTCTGTAGGTTACCTCGGGGAAGGACTCGTTCCTGGCGACGACCCCATCCCCCTTCATTACGCACCGCTTCCAGAGAATCTCTCATTCATCGATGGGGTCGCAGAGGACGACGACGACGAATCTGACGATGATGTACCTGTGCTAGTTGAAGCTGCCAACAGGTTCACAGAACCACTATCATACCGCGAACATTCTGCCTTCCTTCCGGATTTTCTACCACCATTCCCTGATGCCTCTCGGCCACAATCCCCTTCACCTATACCTGTCCCCAGTGCAGTCAAAATGGAACGACCTCCATCGCCACTCCCACAGCATATCACATCGATCAGCGCTGGTGACTACCTCATGCAGGTACCATACTCCGAGTCCGTGCTCGCCAATACGCCGTCGTGGCATCTACCATCTGAGCACCCTGCAACCAAAGCATCCAAGCCACCTCGCTTTCCAACGCCGTCGACTCAACAGGCTCTCTTTGCAGCCTACCACCACATACTAACGCATCCCGTCTCTCAGCCAGCTCCACCTAACCCTGCGAAACACAAGGTGGCCATGGCACTTCTCTCTCAAGTTCAGCACAACACTCGATGGGATGCACCAACGACGCTCTTCGGAAATGTCACACCGTGTCCACCTCGCGTCGCGTCCATAGGACCATCGTATCCTATCGCTCACAGCGCATTGGAGGCGGTTCGATCAGGAAAGGACGCCGACAAGGAGTCAGACAAGAGACTGATGCTTCCACCTGCTCCTCCTCGGTCCGTTTTCACCAACGACAAACCGGTATACCTCGCGTCGCAACAGGCGTCCAGACTTCCCGAACTCGCTCGTCAAGTTCTTCCTGTATGTATGTTTGCTTCTGCGACACGCTCTGCTGACGCGAACATGTAAAGGGACCCGTGCTGTCGCGTACCACGCGCCTCACACACCCTCCGATTTTGCAAAGAGGATCGCAAAGGCTTTATTACGGTGCAGGCACACCAGCACCGTGGAATTCGTCGCTAAGCACGTCTGTCGGGCAAGGCGGAAAGGGCGAAGACGGGGGTATGACTAACGGGCAAGACGCGTCGTCGTTTACCCTTCCGGACGCGCAGATGTTTGCGACGTGGGATTATGAGACCAAGCAGTACAGTGAACCTCTGGGTGCAGGTCGACGAGGGAGGGTGTCGCAGACGCCGATTGTCTCGTTGTCGACGTTGGGTAGACCTTCTAAAGTAGGCTCCTGACTCTGTTTTTACTGCAAGGACAAGGTCGACTAGCGTAGATTGGTGTATTATTCTGCACGAAGGATACAGACGGTTCAGAAAGTTGAGAAACTGAGAAAAGTGCCTTGATCTAGGTAATTCTGACATCTGCTATTTAAGTGAGCACCATTTCGAGCGTAGTGCCAGTCGTGAATTATCAGGGAGATTCATCAACAAATCACGTCGTTGACACAGTCCCAACTACCCTTCAGGTTCTCCTTCCATAGGGTCACCTTTCCGTCGCCGCAGCTCACAGCAAGTATGTTACCCGCGAGGCTCCAGGAGACACGCCAAACAACATCGGGGAACCTGCGCGGTGCTGACGGCGCGTTTTGTGATGCAGCAGGGGACGGGTCGAGGGCCGTCTTTACCCATGGCGCAGTCGGGGTATCCTTTGTCCAGATGAGCACCGACTTGTCCTACGACGCAATGATCAGGATCGCGTCGAATTTCTGGGTGACACACATACCTGGGATGCCGTGGCTATATAGCTCCTTGGGAGTCCAATATTCGGTGCCCATGCGACGTCACGAACCCAGTCCCCGTGACCCTCGAGTGTCTCCTCCTCGGCCCATGTCTGGGTGTCCTCGCGGAACGACCAGATCTTGACGAGGTTGTCACACCCGGCGCTGACGAAGCGTTTAAAGGGTGCAGGCATGGCCTGCACTCCAAGTTGGTGAGGGAGGATGAGCGAGCCAGGGTGGGTAGCTGGGGCCCAAGAGACAGCATTACAGCCAATAGCGTGGCCGTTGAAAATATCTGCGACCCACTGGCCGTCATCTGGAACAGGTGACGAGTCAGCTCAACTCCAACAAGCAAGGTGGAACGAACCTTTGAATGTGAGCACAGAAAGCTTTCCGTCAGAAGAGGCGCACGCGAGAATAGCGCCTAGCTCGTGGGGGGCCCAAGAGATGGAGTTGACTATTCAAGCGGATAGATGAGATGAAGCGTATGCACGCAAGGAGTGAAAGTACCTGACGCGGTGTGCAACGAGTGCTCCTTTATTTTCGTCCAAGACCCAGTCGAAGGAGCTTGCTCTCTCCAAATGATGACTTGACCATCGTAGGAACAAGATGCCAGGATGTTGCCGAATTTCGGATGGGCCCAAGCGACCTGCCAGACAGGGCCAGTGTGACTTGAAGAGAAGTATATGTTAGCCAGCCAGAGTGTCGGCGAGTCTCTTTGCACACGAACCCCTTGAGTGTCTGTCCACCAGACTTGGACGGTTCGCCGTCGATGACGTTGAAGACCTTGACGGTGCGGTCAGAAGAACACGTAGCCAGTCGTTTTCCGTAGTAATCGAGTTGCGCATCGTGCTGGGATGTGAAAAGGAATGGTGAGGAGGAACACCTTGTCCGAGGATAGACACGTACGTACGATCATGTCCTCGTGCGCGGTTTCGATTGGGACCGCGTCTGTAGTCGTAGCGCTGACCATGTTGTCTAGAAACAAAAAGCGTGTCAAGGATAAGGATAATTACAACAAGCACAATCAAAGTTTCTACTTTACTTAGATATTCATGGATGACGGTCTGTTCGAGCGTGCTGCAGCTCTCCACGCACAAGCAGTACTCTCATCGCCCACTGCAACGTCCACCAAGTCCGAACATGCATTCCTACAAAAAATTCTCCACTCTGGGACGCTCTCAGATCGGTTAAGTGCCCTCACGTTGGTCGTCCAAAGTAGTCCGTTGCACAACACAAAAGCGCTTGATTCCTTGAAGAGTCTGGCAGAGAGAGGCAAGGGTAAGGGTGGTCGTGGAGAAAGCTTAAAGGCACTGCGCTGCATCGTCGACTGGTGGGTCGGCGGTGGTGCGCCAGACCATAAACTCAAGTGCGTCTATTACTATGGTTAGCGCTACAATGTGTTCAACCGTCAAACCAGGTATTTTCGCGACCAGCCCTTGACGAATCGCAATGTCGACGACGACCAACTGCTTGCCTGGTACTTTGAAGATTGGCTCAAAAAGTATTTCTTCTCCATCCTGCAAATACTCGAAAAATTCGCTGTCGACCCTCTACCATACGTAAGAATCCAAGCGCTCTCGCTGATCAGCAACCTCCTATGCAATAAGCCCGAGCAAGAACACAATCTACTCAAGCTACTCGTGAACAAGCTAGTACGGTCGTTTTCTTCGCGCTTGAATGTGTCTTGACCGTAATTCCACTCAGGGAGACGGAGATAAACAAATTTGCTCTCGTGCATCATACCATATCCTTCAAGTCTTGCAGATGCACCCATCAATGAAATCGGTCGTCATACGCGAGATAACTTCACTTGTCTTTGCCCCCATATCCACCCCAGCATCAGCATCGGGAAGCAAGAGCATAGGGAACGAACACGCCCGCTACTATGCAGCCATAACGCTCAATCAAATCTTTCTCCAACCACGCGATACCGACGTTGCTCTACAACTCATTGACGTGTACTTCCGTATGTTTCAAGACCTCCTGCGTGAAGGGAAAGTTTCCGAGGATGAAGATACCCATGGAAAACTAGTGTCGGCCATCCTCACCGGTGTGAACCGTGCTCTGCCATTCGCCAAACTAGATGCTGCCGAGGCAAGGTAACATGACCACTCTCCTTTTATGTCCCAATGCTTATTGCAAAGTCCAGCTTCTGCAAGCATATCGATACTCTCTTCCTCATCACGCACACGTCGACTTTCAACATATCTCTTCAGTCTCTCGTCCTCATCCATCATCTTTCATCCTCACTCGCTAGTCAACCAGGTTCCTCGTCGGTTTCATCACGCTCTCAATCGCTTGTGGACCGGTACTATCGCGCCCTATACTCCTCGCTGCATGATGCGCGATTGGCATCATCTTCAAAACAAACGATGTACCTGAATTTACTGTTCAAATCTCTCAAGACTGACGGCAATACGGAGAGGATCAAGAGCTTTGTTCGTAGGTTCATCCAGGTTTTAGCCAGTGGGGGAGCTGGCGGTACGGAGTTTCTGGTCGGAGGACTCTACCTACTTGGAGAAGTAGGTGGTCATTTGCATCCAGCTCGATGATCTCACCCGCACAAGGTTTTCAACACTATTCCAGGTCTGCGCGAACTCTTGCAGGGAATACCAACTCCCCTGGAGGCAGAAGACTATGATCCCCGCAAACGAGACCCCCAGTTTGCACATGCA
Source organism: Xanthoconium separans (assembly GCA_038089695.1). Taxonomy (NCBI): domain Eukaryota; kingdom Fungi; phylum Basidiomycota; class Agaricomycetes; order Boletales; family Boletaceae; genus Xanthoconium; species Xanthoconium separans. The sequence continues at coordinate 725 of JBBPLG010000825.1, read as the reverse complement.
TCCGCTTCACCACTATACGAACTGGTGCGTCGATTTCTAATCATCCTCTCGAGTACTAAGCCTTCCGGTTCAGCTTCCACTTCTCCGTCACTATCACCCGACTGTTGCACTTCACGCTCATCAGCTTCTCGCGTCACAACCCATTACTTCGAGTCCTGACCTCACGCTCAACACGCTGTCTCACTTCCTTGATCGTTTCGTATACAAGAATCCAAAAAAACTGAAATCAAAAGGCGCGAGCGCCATGCAACCCGCTGCGAGCGCGACCGATGGCGTTGCCGTCAAGCGACATAAAGGCGAGGTCAGTGGTGGTGCGCTGCCCAACGAAGAAGGATTTTGGAAGCAGAGGGTGGATGAGGTACCTGTAGATGAGGCACGATCTTGTCCACCTTACGCACAATGCCGTCTCACCCCTTCCAGGTCTTTTTCCACAAATACTTTGCTAGAAAAAACAGTAGGCGGCATGCTCACGTCGAGCAGGACGAGAGTCTTGGCCCAGGAACCATATCCGACGAGGATAGTGCTAGCAGCGAACACGGACTCAGTGAGGAAGCCGGTGAAGTTGAAGAGGACGACGTATGGAAGGTGCGACTACCGAGAACTCTATGCTTTTTCCTCTCATGTGTACCACTAGGCTATGCAATCCACCATGCCGCATGAGGATGGAGATGAAACCTTCTCTGAGGAAGATATTGATGACGATGAATTACTGTCTGATGACGACG
>JBBPLG010000824.1:0-13073 GCA_038089695.1 Xanthoconium separans | reverse complement strand
AGTCGCGCTGCCTACACCGCCACCTGACTCACTCCTACACGGACTTCACTCTAGGAAGTCACGTGCCGCGACAGCCTAGAGAACCAATCTGCAGACAAGTGGTGGCCCGTGGGGTTATTTCGACGGCTGTTGCGTTGGCCTCAGACGATCGTTCCCCTGTGCAACGGCAGGAAAGTAGGTGAGATTCAGAATGACTACCGCTGAAGGTAAACCTCATGAGCAAGCGCGTACGTAGAGCGTGCATTCTATCTTCAAATGTACTCTTTGGATGACAAGTGGACACTGGTCACGAACTCAGCATACGGCGTCCCCCAGCTTGCAATGTACAGGATGAATTTGACGCTATCCAGACGGGAACGAGGGACATGTCAGTCGAGGATGGTCATCAACCTGAGAGTATGAAGACCTGAAGAGAGATCCTTGCGTCAGACAGAGGGACGCAAGCGACGACCCTTGACTTCGTAAGCCAAGCGGGTCATCCGTACGAACTTGATCGATGGAGTCGTCGAGGCGACCGAACGCACATAGAACAGCGTGCGTGGATGGGTGTCGCGAACGGGGTTTGAGACTCATCACACAAGCTTTGGTGGACGTGAACCATCTATAAGTAAAGAGTAGAGTAGACAAGAGACGATGCCAGAATCTGTCCAGAACGCAAACACAATCTACCAGACATACGGAATGAGTCTCGCAGGCACTTGTTTCATATATTCCCGATATTCTTCCCTGACGCCATCGTCTTTCTGAATGAGGTCCTCCTGCAATGGCATGTCCAATCAGCGTGCATAGCGAACCATGAAACCAAGACACGTACCTCGATGGGCATCTTGATCGCAAACGCAGTTGCGGTGATGCCAAGCGCCACGAGCGGCGCGTAGGACCAGAACATGACGGACCACAACGCCTGCTGTGCAAGGACGGTGCTGTCATGTCACGTCAGACAACAACATCGATCTCGGATCGGGACAACGACATGCCTGTATCCCGGATGACGAACCCACGCATACGGGCCCGTCTTGACGACCCTCGTTTTTTCGCGACGCTAGCAAGGCAAGGTCAGACAGGCGATCGACCGCGTGATTCGGAATGCATACCCCGATGGCATGCCATTGGTCTCCCAGATGACGTAAGGCGCTCTGCGTCACGCTCCTGAGCGCATAGCTCGCAACGCATGCGAGGACCCTCGCGGTGTCCTGCCACTGCACGCTCGGAAACGCCATGCGTGCCATCCACGCAGGGGGCTCAAAGCCATTGAAGGTCACCGCGCCGACGTACACGAGGGGCGGGATCCACAGAGCGAGTCCGTGGACCGGGGTGATAGCCCGTCCTATGAACGTGGACGGCATGGCGTCAGGCCGAACGTGTCCTGCTTTGGACCGGGACAGGACGGCGAGGCGTTTGATTCCGGAGATGGTGTGTCGGAAGTATTCTGCGGTGCTCAAGACGACGAGGACTTGAGGCCATTGGGGAGGGATATCAAGGTTGAGGCCCGCGATGTACATTGGTGATGTGTGGGTTCTGAATGTAGAGTGGGTAATATATAAGGCTGGATATGTCTGGTGTGGTACTCACCAACCTGTGAGATGTGAGAACGTCTGCATTTACATTGTTTACCGGGTTTAGTCGGTGCTTCAGGGTCTCAGCTTGTTCGAGCGACGGCCGAAAACAAAAACAAAAGATGTGTGTAGTTGACTACGATCAACCCCGAAGATCATCATCACCATGACCTCCTTGTCTGAAAGACTCACTGCAGCGCTGAGTTCGCGGGATCGTCGTCTGATCCGTCGTCGTCTTCCCGAGCACCCATCCGACTCTCTCCCCGAAATCGATTTCACCTCCAACGACTATCTCTCCCTCGCCTCGTCCCCCACCCTCCAAAAAGCCGTCCTCGCCGCCCTCGCCGCCGCACCCGCCATCCTTGGATCCGGAGGCTCCCGCCTGCTCGTCCCCTCCGAACTCCATGCTCAGCTCGAGTCCCGCCTCTGCCACTTCTTCGACGCCGACGCCGCCCTCCTCTTCAACTCGGGCTTCGACGCCAACGTCGGCTTCTTCTCCGTCGTCCCACAGCCCGGCGATGTCGTCCTGTACGACGCCCACATCCACGCCTCCGTGCACGATGGCATGCGGCTCTCCAGACTCGATCCCACCGCGCGCCGCCCTTTTGCGCACAACTCGGTGCCCGACCTGCGTCGTGCGCTGTCCAAGCTTGTCGCGGAGCGCGACGATCTCAAGAGGGGAAAGGCTAGCGCGTTCGTCGCCGTCGAGAGTCTGTATAGCATGGACGGCACGATCGCGCCGCTCGTCCAGATCGTGCAGTCCGTCGAAGAGATGCTCCCCCTCGGGAACGGGTACGTCGTCGTCGACGAGGCCCACGCCACGGGCATATATGGTCCAAGTGGTCGTGGATTGGTCACCGAGATGGGGTTGGAAAAGCGGGTGTTTGCGAGGCTGCATACGTTTGGCAAGGCGCTCGCTTCCTCGGGAGGTCAGCCAGCCCCGTTCATCCGTTCGGAAACAGTTACTGATCATATCCAACAGCCGTTCTGTTGACGACGCCGCTCGTCAAAGATTTCCTACTCAACTATGCGAGGAGTCTCATCTATACGACGGCCCTCCCGTTTGCAAACATCGTTGCTATCAACTGCTCGTTTGACATGCTCGAAGACGGTACGGCGGAAGCGGTAGGTATCTATTGCACTCGCTAGCATTGATGCGTCAATGTCGTCTTTTTTTGTCAGCTTTCTAAACATCTACTCGACCTTTCTACCTATTTCGTCGACCTGCTTCGCGCCGAGCTCAAGAAATACCCGTCGTCGCTCATCAGCCTTCCTGACTACCTCGACCCCGACCAAGCACAAGAGCCACCACCAAGGCCCACCTCGCCTTGGGTGGTGGACCCCCGCCAAGAAGTATCATCATCACGGAATACACCCACCCCCTCTACGTCATCCATGATGCTTCCGACGCCGATAATCCCGATACTCACACCAGAACCCCGCGCGCTCTCTTCCTTTCTCCTCACTTACGCCTCATCGTCTTCCCCTGCCGTGACGCCAGACGCGTCGTCCACCGACCCGACGACGTCAACATCGACGCGCGCGGCGGTGGTGCTCCACACCAAACCGATCTACCCACCGACCGTCCCCAAAGGCACCGCCCGCGTCCGAATCTGCCTCCATGCCGGCCACACGCGCGAAGACGTTGTACTTCTCGCCGAGGGCATCGTCGCGTGGGCCGAGCAGCGCGTGCAAGAGGAGCGGCGGGGCAAGGCGCGGTGGCGAGAGTTTGCAAAAGAGGTGGGCGTCGAGGCGTGGATGGCGGCCAAGTTGTAAACCCGGGGCCGTACTACGCTGCGATGCGCCTTCTTGTTAGATTCGTTCCTCTCCTGTTGGGAGATGCATTTTTTATTTTTATTTTTCGCCGCCACTAGACCAAAGCAGGTTGACGGGATCATTGGACGCACCCGCGAGGGACGTCGGGTCCATTAAAAAAAAACACCTGTATCGTAGAACAGATAAAACTAGTGCCCTTGATGGGAACACTCAATCACACGCGATTGTTGTCTATATCGTCGCCAATGACGTGGATCGACGAACGACATACATATACTCTAGAACACGTCTATCAAATTGACCATTAGCACACCCACGTTCAACAACAACAAAAGGACACACACCCCAAAGGTGACCCAACGCCAACGCCAACGCCAACGCCAACAACGCTCACGCAAACCCTCTCATCCTCGACCCCCCAATTGAATACCCCCTCGGCGCCCGTCTGGCCCACCGCTGCTCCGTCTGCGTGCGCACCGCACTCGCGGGGACGTTCTCGACCTCGACGAGCTCCTTGACTTTGAGGATCTTTCCCGCCGCCTCGGGGGTGTGCACGTGGTATACGGTTTGGTGGCGCCGGTGGAGACCGAGCGCAGTGAGGGTTTCTTGTTTGCGTGCGCCGAGGGCGATGGCGGAGCGTCGGAGGGTGATTTTGAAGTGTGTGTTGGATGGGGTGGGCGTGGGCGTGGGCGTGGGCGTGGTGGTGGTCGTTGTAGTAGGGGAGGAACGAAGGTGGAGGAGGGCTCTGCGGACGAGCGTGGTCATGGTGGGGGTGGGGAGAAGAACGGGTGTTGACACGTAAATAAACACAAAGCTCGTTCGTTCTCCACCGTGACGCAACTTTCTGGTTGGCAGATGCAAGGCGCGTTACGTCGAAATGTCGAACACCCTTTCTTGTGTGCTCAACGGCAGGTAGAATCGATGACGCCTCGTCGAGAGTTTATCGTTGTCGCCAACAACGACGATGGATCCATCCGACCCGCCATCAACGTCAAACGCCAACGTCGACGACGTCGTCCGCCTCGTTCGACGCGAATCACGTGTACACAGCACGGCGCCCGCCCATTTCGGCGATGGCCAGACTTGGGGCGCCGTCGCCAGCGCCAGCGCCATGTCTGGTGCGTGTCACTTGTGTCCCCCCCAACGACACCCCATCCCCAACGCGCTTCTTGACGACCGCGGGACCGTCAAGTACTTGTCTCCGAAGCTTGTATGTATTGACTGCAGCTCGACTAGAGTTTCTACCTATTGCGTTGATCTGCTTCCAAGAAATATCTGTCTGTGTCATTGCTCATCAGCATCCCTGATCACTTCAACGTCCTCTAGTAACTATACACGGTTTGGTGGTTCTTGTTTGTGTGCATCAAGGGTGATGGTGGAGCGCCAAGAGGGTAATTTTGAAGTGGGTGTTTGGGCGTCGTGGTCTTGGTTGTCGTGGTCGTGGGAAGGTTGGCGAGGGCTCTGCGGACTCAGCACGCCTCCATGACCATGCAGTGTATGTCTTCGAACCTGGTTAATTCAATAACCATTCACCCTAGCTACTTCCAGCATTGTACTCTGAATCCAACCCGATGGAAAACGTGAACAGCCTACATATGCCCATTTCTGCGACCGCGAGCGCACCACGCACAGTCCAAGATTTTGCTCGTGTTTTCCACCATGTCAACAGAAACTTTTCCTCCTTTGTTTTTCGGCTCCCAACGGAGACTCTCCAAGCCATATTTATCTATCGCGCCTCAGATGACCATTACAGCGAGGACTTCCGTTACTTCAGTCGGACCCCACCTAGTTGGGTCAATGTCTCCTACGTTTGCCGCCATTGGTGCAGTGTCGCCCTGAACTGCCCAATCCTTTGGTCATTTCTTTTTTCTGTGTCAAAATGCTGGATGGTGGAATTACTGTTTAGATCAAAGCAAGCCCCACTGAAACTTGGCCTGGGCACGCAGGTCTCAGGCAAAACAGCTTTGGCGATGGTCTGTTTGGAGCAAGTGGCGCATCATGCGGAACGCATACAGGAGTTAGACTTATGTCTTGACCGCCTGCCTCGGGAAAAACTCATTTCCAAACTCTTCTCACGTGCTCCCCTCCTCCAGAAGGTGACATTCCGTGCCTATTTCTGTCTTCATGAAGAGGGTTGGTCCCCGTTGATTCCCCTAGACACTCCAGCCCTTCGTACTCTCAATGTTATTGGATGTCCGGTACCATGGAATTCGTTCACGTTGAATGCTCTGACATCCCTCTGTTTACGCAAATTCAATTCGTTTTCTCAGCAAACCATTGAGCAATTTCTAGTCACGCTGAGCTGCATGCAAGATCTCAGGGATTTATGTCTCGATTCTGCTCTTCCTAGCGCCGCCAATTTTCTTTCTAGCTCGGCATTCAGGACCTTCCGTAAAATCGATCTTCCCTGTCTTTCTCGTCTTTCAATCAGTGCTCCGCTATCGACGATTATCGCGTTGCTTTCCTGCATAAACATCCCACTGGAAACGCAGATCAGGCTACAATACCATACCAAGTCTGCTTCTTTCCCCAATGATTATATCATCCTCTCTCGACTTTTCGCAGAAAGGTTCGGCAGGTCCGAACATCAAGCATCACTGGGTCCCTTGATTCGTTCGTTGGCCATTCAATTTGAAAATGTTGACTTGGGACATGCTACGCTTTCTGTCAGCTTCGCAGAACTTACCAATGACGACCACCCTGTCTATTTCTCCTTGGAGGAACGCTGGGAGGATTGCATTCCTCTCCACATTGTTGTTGATCGGTCTGACATGTTGGACGGTGTCAACAACGAGGAACGCATCATGCGCCTTTGCCGGTCCATACCCTCGATGGCCATCGAAAGCATTGACGTGGATCAGGACCGGTCGCCGTCGTCATCCAAGTTTTGGCAGGAGTTGTTGGAACACTTTTCCAACATACGCCGCCTCCGACTCTTTCATGGATCCTTCCCAGACCTAGCTCCTGCGCTCTCTTTTTTCACCCACGGTTGCGGTGACGGAGGCGCGTATGTCGATCATGCTCAGAGTCGACGACTTGCACTTAAGCTGGAGGAGTTGACACTCATTGATGTCATGACAAAGCCAGACAGCGATGGCGATCTGTCGGAAGAGCCTGCTGCAGATGTACAGAAGCTCTTCGATGCGCTTGCCACCCGCACCGAGTCCCCTGGTCGACTCGCCTTTGGAGAATGGCAGAAGGAGCCGAGAGTGGTGGGCAGGTGGGAGGGTGGTTATTTCCGTCGTGTGGACGAAGAGTATGCATGTATGGAGGCGTTTGCCTGATGATCAGCCTGTTTATGCGAAGTTCAATTCTGGGAATGATATTCGATCTGTAGTTGTGTATCGTATACCTGATCGTATGCATTGACCCCAACGTCCGATGCACTCGACTAGAGTGTACACCCTTTCTACCTATTTCGTTGATCTGCTTTATGCTGAGCTCAAGAAATCCTCGACCGAGAAGCCCTTGGCCTTCGACCACCAGGACACCCTGATCCATTTGCGTCATTGCTCATCAGCATCCCTGACCACCTCAACGTCCTCAACGTCAACCCTGATCAAGCACAAGATCCCCCGCCAAGACGCACCGTCGTGGAACACCTCGACGTCATTTGGGATCCTTCCGACACCGATCATCCCGATACTTACACCAGGTCCCCGTGCACTCTCGTCCTTTCTGCTTACGCTGTGCCAGACGTGTCGTCCACCGCGACGACGTTGACGTCGATGTGCGCCATGGTGGTGCTCCACACCACCCGCCCCTAAAGGCACCGCCCGCGTCCGAATCTGCTTCCATGCGGGCCATAGTGTGAGGACGTCGTGCTCCATGCCAAGGGCGTTGTCGCATGGGCCGAGCAGCACCACATGCGGGGGGATCGGTGGGGCAGGGCGCGGTGGTGGGTGAGGTCACCCGGTCACCGGCCTTGTTCGGTTCGTTTCTCAGTAACAACAAAAACGCCCTCCTGTTTGGATTGGCGTCCTTTTTTTTTTTTTCGCTTTTCATTTTTCGCTGGCGAGTGGTGATCCAGACCAAAAGCAGGTTGACATGATCATTGGGTCCATAATGTATCGTAGAACAGATGGATCTATATGCGACGTTGTCTGCATCCTCCACTCGACGAATAACAAATTTTAATTTATCGAGTCGACAATGAGTAACACCCACGTTCAACTAAAATCACACCCGAAGGTTACCCAACGCCGACGCCAATGACGCAACGCTCACACAAACCAATGCATTATAAGATTTCTTATGCATTATGAGTTACTCTAGTAACTGTACACGGTTTGGTGGCATCGGTGGAGACTGACGGCGGTGAGATGGGGGGAGCAGGAAGGGAATGGTGGAGTGATGGGATGAGTGTGATCACGGTGGTGGTGACATGTGCTTGCTGTGTAAATAAACACTGCCATGCTCAGGCCAACTCCTCCATGACCACGTCGTGTATGTTGTCAAACTATGGCGTAATCAAATAACCGTTCACCCTACTTCCAGCGTTGTACCCTGAATCCAGCTTCGACGATGGAGCACGCAAACAGCCTACACGTCATTTCTGCAACCACCAGTCCACCGCGTACGGACTCGGACCAGGATGCCCCTCGCACCTTCCACCACGCCAACATGAATTCTTCTCCAATTTTTTGGCTCCCAACGGAGACTCTCCAAGCCATATTTATCCGTTGCGCCTCTGATCATTATTATGGCGACAACCATGGTTTTTCTACTAAGACCCCACCTAGTTGGGTCAATGTTTCCTACGTTTGCCGCCATTGGCGCAGCGTCGCTCTGAATTGTCCAATCCTTTGGACATTTCTTTTCGCTGTGTCAGCACGCTGGATGGAAGAGTTATTGTCCAGATCAACGCAAGCGCCGCTGAAATTCCACCTAGCTGAGGGGATATCATTCCTGAGCCAAACACCTTTGGCAATGATTCTTTTGGAGAAAGTGGCAAATCATGCGGAACGCATACAGGAGTTGGACCTATCTCTCTATAGCCTGCTTCCGGAGCAATTTATTTCCAAACTCTTCTCGCATGCTCCCCTCCTCCAAAAGGTGAAGCTCGCAGTGGAAATCTTTCCCGAACAGGATTGGTCGCGGTCCATCCTCTTAAACACGCCAGTCCTTCATACTCTTGAGGTCTTTAGATTTCGGATACCATGGGGTTCATTCATGCTGAGTCGTGTGAGGACTCTGAGCTTGCGCTATTTCCATTCACAGTCCCAGGAAACCATGGAACAATTCCTAGCTTCGCTGAGCTGCATGCAAGATCTCAGGCACCTATATCTCGATTCTGCCCTTCCTCGCGTTACCGGGTTCCTCTCTAGCTCTGTGTTCAGAACCTTCCACAAAATTGACCTTCCTTGTCTTTCTCGGCTTCTAATCATTGATTCACTGTCAACAATTATCACGCTGTTTTCTTGCGTCAACATTCCGCTGAAAACAGAAATCAGGCTACTCTACTCTGAACCCACTGATGATGATGCCATGCTCTCTCCACTCTTCGCACAAAGGTTTGGCATGTTGGAAGATCAAACTCTCTCGAGCCCGACAATTCGTTCATTGTCCATCGATTTTGAGGATTTTGCAGGAGACTCTATGATGTCTGTCAGCTTCTCGTCACATGATAACCACCCTTTCTATTCCTCCATGGAGAAGAGCTGGGGGGATGGCATTCCCCTCAAGATCGTCACCAAACGGTCCGAGTCAATGACGGACAATGAAAACCGCATCATGACCATTATCTGCTCCGTACCATTGATTGACGTTTGTAATATTCGCGTTGACCATCCACCATTCTCGTCAAGATTTTGGCTGGCATTTTTGGGACACTTTCCAAATCTGCGCTATCTTGAATTATCAAATGGTTACTTCCCTGACATCGCCCCTGCACTCTCCTTCACCACCATTGCTGACGAACAAGAAGGACATCTTGATGATGCTCGTGCTCAGCATCAATTTCTGGTACCAAAGTTGGAGACATTGTCACTGCACTACTTATTGTTCGGGGAGGACTCGTTGAACAGTGATGGCGATGACGACCCACTGGAAAAAGCGCTCCCTACAGATGCACAGATGCTTCTTGATGCGCTGGCCAGCCGCACAGAGTCACCGGGCCAACTCACTACGGTTTCATATATGCTCAGATCGGTTGGCGGGTTGGGCAGTGGTCATTTTCGTATTGTTGTTGACGATGACGAGTAGCCGAACCAGACTGTCTTGTGAAGATCCTTCCCGCGGATGTTCACTCGAGATATGCAATCTATCCATCATGTGTGTACTGATATCAATCAGAATGGCATGCCTTTTCCGTCTCATGAGAGAGGAAGAGGCGATTTAGGTTGACTCGGACTTTCATACAGTGAGTGTCCGCACACCCAGGAAGAGCTTCAACCAGGAAGACCCTTCACGCAACACATTCCCATTCTGCAAATCCCCATCATGTCGAATGCACGCCACGCAGGCCAATGCCCACAACCAGTCCCTCTCACGAAAACGTCTTCTTGCCCAACAAATGAGAGTCTGCGTCTGACATAGATTGTTGCGCGCTAGCAATGCGATGGGGTGTATCTGCACTGTATTTTTATTGACGTTGATACTAACACTGACTGCGAGTATGAACGTGAGGAAATGGCATTGAGGTGGAAGGCTGCGTCAGCACTGACGCTGTTGCAATGGACTCACATGCCTGGTTCCAGGAGTCCAGACTGGCAGAACACGTCATTCATTCACGACACCTGATGGACTTGGGTAGACAGTTGAAAAGGTTGCCGAGGGTCTGGCGGGCCACCTGCAGTACAGTGTTACACTCGGATTATGTCGTGGAGAAATCACTCACCTTGATTCGCTGTTGCAGCTCCGTTGATGGACTTACAAGTCTCACCACAGAGTTGCTGGACAGCAAGCTCCATTTAGATAGGTGAAAGCTCACTGCCCTTGGACGGCCTGCCATCGCCAGCGACACACATCATCTGCATGAACACAGATATAGTGTAAAAATTCATATTGATAGTGTAGAATAACAAAAAAATGGTGTGGGTAAGTAATAATACTCTAGGATACGTCGAAGGTGAGTGGACCCACGTTCAACAACAACAAAAAAACCCCACATACCCAAAGTGACCCAACCACAACACTCACGAAACCCTCTCATCCTTGACCCCTCAATCGAATACCCCCTTGTTGCCCTCCTTGCCCCACCGCTGCTCCGCCTGCGTGTGTACTGTACTCAAGGGGACGTTCGCGACCTTGATGAACTCCTTGAATTTGAGGACCTTGCCTGCTGCATCGGGGGTGTGCAAGTGGTACATGGTGGCGTCGATGGAGGCCGAGGGCGGTGAGAGTTTCTTGTTTGTGTGTGCCGAGGGCGATGGTGGAGCGCTGGAGGGTCAATTTGAAGTGGGTGTTTTAGGGGCTGGTCGTGGTCGTGGGAAGGTAGGTGAGGAATAAAGTCTTCCTTCAGCCTGACGTCCTCTGGCCACCTCTCCATGACCACGCAGTGTATGTCGTCGAACACTGGTTAATTCGATAACCATTCACCCTAGCTACTTCCAGCGTTGTACTCTGAATTCAACCCAATGGAAAACGTGAACAGCCTACATGTGCCCATTTCTGCGAGCATGAGCACACCACGCACGGACCAAAACGTCACTCACACCTTCCATCATGTCAACAGAAACTTTGTTTGTCGGCTCCCAACAGAGACTCTCCAAGACATATTCATCTATCGCGCCTCAGATGACCATTACACCAAGAACTACCGTTACTTCAGGCGGATCCCACCTAGTTGGGTCAATGTCTCCTATGTTTGCCGTCATTGGCGCAGTGTCGCACTGAATTGCCCAACTCTTTGGACGTTTCTTTTTTCTGTGTCAAAACGCTGGACGGAGGAATTATTGTTTAGATCAAAGCAAGCCCCACTGAAGCTCGGCCTGGGCAGGGAGGTCTTAAGCAAAACAGATTTGGCAATGGCCTGTCTGGAGCAAGTGGTGAATCATGCGGAACGTGTACAAGAGTTGGACTTGTATCTCGACCGCCTGCCTCCGGAACAATTCATTTCCAAACTCTTCTCGCATACTCCCCTCCTCCAAAAGGTGAAGTGCTGTGTCGATTTCCCTCGCCATGAACAGAGTTGGCCCCAATCGATTTCCCTAGACACTCCAGCCCTTCGTAGTCTCAACATTATTGGATGCGCGATACCATGGAATTCATTCACGTTGAATGGTCTGACATCCCTCAGTTTACGCAGTTTCAATTCACACTCTCTGCAAACCATGGAACAATTTCTAGCGACACTGAGCTGCATGCAATATCTCAGGGATTTATATCTCGATTCTGCTCCTCCTGGTGCCGCCAATTTTCTTTCTAGCTCGGCATTCAGGACCTACCGCAAAATTAATCTTCCCTGTCTTTCTCGTCTTGTAATTGTTGCTCCGCTCTCGACAATTATCACATTGCTTTCTTGCACAAACGTTCCACTGGAAACACAAATCAGGCTACAATACCATACCAAGTCTGCTTCTTTCCCCAATGATCATATCATCCTCTCTCGACTTTTCGCAGAAAGGTTCGGCAGGTCCGAACATCAAGCATCATTGGGTCCCTTGATTCGTTCGTTGGCCATTCAATTTGAAGATTATGACTTGGGATATCCTACGCTTTCTGTCAGCTTCGCAGAATTTACCAATGGCGACCACCCTGTCTATTTCTCCTTGGAGGAACACTGGGAGGATTGCGTCCCTCTCCACATTGTTGTTGATCGGTCTGACATGTGGGGCGATGGCGACAACGAGGAACGTATCATGCGCCTTTGCCGGTCCATACCCTCGATGGCCATCGAAAGCATCGATGTGGATCAAGACCGGTCGCACCTGTCGTCCAAGTTTTGGCAGGAGTTGTTGGAACATTTTCCCAACATACGCCGCCTCCGACTCTTTCATGGATCCCTCCCAGACCTGGCTCCTGCGCTCTCTTTTTTCACCCGCGGTTGCGGTGACGGAGGCGCGTATGTCGATCATGCTCAGAGTCGACGACTTGCACTTAAGCTGGAGGAGTTGACACTCATCGATGTCATGACAAAGCCGGACAACGAGAGCACTGATCATGGCGTCGATGACAGCAATGGCGATCCGTTGGAAGAGCCTGCTGCAGATGTACAGAAGCTCTTCGATGCGCTTGCCACCCGCACCGAGTCCCCTGGTCGACTCGCCTTTGGAGAATGGCAGAAAGGGCCGAGAGGGTGGTTATTTCCGTCATGTGGACGAAGAGTATGCATGTATGGAGGCGTTTGCCTGATATGATCGGCCTGTTTATGCGAGGTTCAATTCTGGGAATGATCACCAACCGGACATTCGATCTGTAGTCGTGTATCGTATACCTGATCGTAAGCATTGACCGCAACGTCCGATGCACTCGACTAGAGTGTAGACCCTTTCTACCTATTTCCTCGATCTGCTTTATGCTGAGCTCAAGAAATATCCGTTTGCGTCATTGCTCATCAGCATCCCTGACCACCTCAACGTCCTCAACGTCAATCCTGATCAAGCACAAGATCCCCCGCCAAGACGCACCGTCGTGGAACACCTCGACGTCATTTGGGATCCTTCCGACACGGATCATCCCAATACTTACACCAGGTCCCCGTACATTCTCGTCCTTTCTGCTTACGCTGTGCCAGACGTGTCGTCCACCGCGACGACGGCAGATCGTCTTGAAGTATCTCAGCTGTCCTGGAGCCTGATC
>JBBPLG010000823.1:0-13078 GCA_038089695.1 Xanthoconium separans | reverse complement strand
CTTTGTGAACTTCGGGTGTTCGTCCATACGTCATCGATGCTTCAGGCTGCCACGCCAATGGGGCAAGTGCGTTAGTAGGATTGGGTTTTCAATTCCTCGGCTGCCATAGTCGCTGTCCTACGATCGTTACAAGTTTCAGAGCGAGTTTGGTCTAATTAGCCAGCTCAACACGTCGTGGACGATGAACACCAAACCAGTTCATCAAGGCAGGGTTGACGAGGCGTGAAGAAATTTTGATAGAATAACCGGACGACCATCACGGCATCAATCAATAGTGCACAAAAGTTTTTCCGTCATGTGACGGCGCGTTCCTATCGGGCAATGATTAATGATTAGCTACAGCCTCGCTCGTGTGCCTGTCCTGCGCTTCAGAATTCTACAGTACAAGCGTTATAATCGTAGCATCCACTGCAACGGGGGTCCACCGATCTTGCTCGACGCGTGGGCCAAGGCAAAGGTCAGTGCATGATACGGCACAGGAAATGCGGCACCAGCGCCAGCCTCGCGAGGCTGATGCCACGTAGTATAGTCCTCAGTGGTCAATAAATTCAGGTCCGTCTCGGAAAATAACGTGTTTTTCTCGAAACAACGCGCACTGGCGTCAGCGCTCGACGTAAACACTCAATTTTTACTCCGTATGCAAAGCCCAGACCCAGGGTCCAGAATGTTCATCCTACGCTGGCCACCTTGTGGCCTTCATTTTTACAGTACCAGCCAACCGAGGTACGTTCTTCGCGGGCACGGAACAAACAAGCAGCGGACGTAATCAGTCGGACGGGGTCTTGGCCTTCAGCATAAAAAGGTAGGGAGACCGACAAGGTTCAGCAGGTTCTATCGCCCACTTCTCTCATCTACTCTCCCCTGTGACTTTTCGCGCGTCGATCCCTCATATATCTAATCAGCATGTTCGCTCGTATCTTTGCTCTTGTTCCCTTCGTTCTCCTCGCGTCTGCCTCTCACCTTGAGGCTCGTTCTACATGCGACAATGGGAATGTCAAATGCTGTAATACGGAATCTGTGAGTTGTCTTCTGTGTTGATTTCGTGGTCATGCTGAGGTGTTGCTCGCAGTACAAAAATGCTGTTGATAAATTTGGCTCCGCCAAAGTCCTTCTTGACATCGCCCTTGCCCTCGATGCTGATATTGGTTTCACCTGCACGCCCGTTTCGCTCGCTGGGGTAGGCGGCGACTCTTGCACCCAGCAGACTGTCTGCTGTGACAACGATAGATTCGTACGTGTTTCTAGACCCCCTCTAATGTATTTGGTGGTTGCTCAATGGTGTTTTTAGAATGGTGCTGTTGTCGTGGGCTGTACCCCCATCAATGTCAACGCCTAAGCGATCATGGGATTCGAGTTGTAGTTGGGTTTTGCTGGGTGGTTCACCTCCATTGGTTTTGCATTCGAAAGAATCATACCTACCTAGTGCCGCGGTTCAATTGGATTTGGTTTGCGGTGTGTCTAATATTGCGTGGGGTGATTTCTGCGATCAGGAAAACGTTAAATAGTTTTGGTGCGTTGTGAGCTATGTTCTGATTCAAGTTCTTCAGTCATCCTATGGGGACCTAGTTGAGGTACCATGCATAGACGGCATTTCTGGTTTCAAGGTTCTAGACTATCCATTTTCAAAGCATGACACGTATGGTTGATCAATCTCTCCAACTAGCACATTGCTTGGGGAAATTCGGACGGCAAAGCTACCTAGTACGTTGGGATTTCGAAACATAAAATAACAACCTCTGTGCGCCGTATTGTCCTCAACCGTGGGGTACCGAGTCCTTGAACACCCGTGCAACTTGGTTATTTGTTGTCCCCCCCACGCCTAGTCCACTGGTGATGGTCCGGACTCGGACCGCCTTTGTGACAAGTATGTCCTTACCATCAAGGTGAGTGTATCGCGTGTTTACAATGGCTCATAGATCTCATTCTGGCATGATGCAGGTGGTAGCAGTGCCGCTGGAACGATCTCGAACTTAAGGGAGTTGGTATGTCGGCATGCCGTCGATAAAATACAAACATGGCGACTTTGTCATCATCGTCCTCGCCGCCTGCATCACGGTGGTGTCGTGATTCATGTTGATGCACCACTGTGTACGCTCAACGCGTCGGCGTCTGCGTTGCATATTGTCGACTGGTGGAGGGTGGCGAATTCCTCATATTCGGGGGGGAAGTCGAACCCACGGGTCAACATCCCGTGTATCCCGCGCCGTTCCGACACGAGTCTGTATCCCACCGCAGGTAGTACGGGTACGGGTCAGCGCTGGGACACCAACAAGTTTGCCCGTGCAGTTGCCTACTAGTACGTGGGACCGGTTGCCAGGTTCATGAGTATTCGCACTGGACTGCTTCGTCGATTGTTTGCTTCAGCCTGTAAGGTTTGTTCTCACACTCGTCTTGCAACGATGTGTGTTGCAGTCTGTGACGATGGTTTTGATGGTTGTCGTGACCACCAATTTTATGTTCGTTCACTCGCTGAATTTTTTTCAATAAATTCTGATTTTGGTAATGAACATATATGCCTGGATTGAACCGGGGATCCGCAAGTTAGTTTGTGGAAGTTCCGACAATGGAAGATCTCGTTTGATCCGTATGAACTTCGACATCTAGCTACGATTCATAACATCTATTTATCCACGTCACTGATCGCCGGCTGTTGTTTTTCATTTCATCACTGGCGGGAGTCGTTCGGCTTGCGCCGCAGGTGGGTGGTGTCATGGTGCAGAGTGTGATAATTGAGAATGTTCAAGACTATGGAAGAATGTCATCTTTCGTCCATTGAGATATCATATATCAAGCATCGCATGGATTGGAACATATGAATTTTTGTGTGTCGCAGCCACGATTAATTTGAAGAACAAAGAATATATCTGCAAATTTGAGGATGCTGGCACTGCTGGAGTTCAAATTTTGCATCGATCGAACGTTATACAGTAACGATTCTTCGCACGAGTAACAACCAAAATTCTGGGCGCGTTTTGCAACACAGTCAGCGCTACGTCAATCGATCGTGTTTTTCCGCATCACTTTGCAAAGCGCTGTGAGTATGAAACGCGTCATGAAATGAGGCTCGACCTCATTGAAAGGTGCACCACTCATTATTCACATGCTGATGTTGCTTCCTCTCTCATGCTCCACCCTTCTTTGTTTGACGTACCATGATCCTTCTCACCTTGGCCATTGCCAGTCAACACGTCTATACTGGTGCCGATATATTCCAGGGTTCCGGGTGACGCCTCTGTCCACTTGCACAAGGGTTTGGCCACATTTTCCGCCGGTTTCACTAATTGCCTCTGCACACGGTGTCGGAACGACTGTCATCGAACTCGAGATCGAGCAGATTAGCCCATGGAGACGCCAACTACGACCGTCATTATTTTCAAATTTCACTCTACACTTTTCCACCCAGACGAAACAACAATATTCCGTCTCACTCGTTAGTAGAGCATGTGGTCAAATGAAACGTGTATTCGGGAGCCATTGCCCACTCAATCGTCCTCTGTACGTTTTCTCTGAACGTGGCATACCGGCTGTCCAACGAGTAAATACGTCGTGCTAATGCGATTTCCCATCAGGCATCAAGGTATTCAGAAAACAACATTGATCGCTTACGGGCAATGGGACCTACCGGATCACAAGCCGCGTGAGTCACGTTTGGCTCGTACCACTAAACAGTGGAATGGATGGCCGTGGGGCTACCAGCACATCTTCAGATACTCTATTGCTCACCATGAGCGATGTGATCTTGCTTCTTATGTCGATTGTTTGATAGATACCGCATGGTACTTGTTACGGACGGCCACGGACGAAAAGTTGAGTTCATCTCTACACACTTGCTATGCAGGTTTCGGTCCACCACAATCCGCACCATCACCGTCATGGTGTTTCATTTATTCTTGCTGCCTCAGGCATGTATCATCATCTACGTTGGGGAGCATAAATAGTTAGTTGCTACACGCCGCACCCCATTCTAACTTCCTCATTCATCAACATGGTTTGGGTCACCCCTATCGCCAGCTTGCTTGCACTAGCAGCCTCTCTGTCCATTTCGGAGGCTAAAGAACTCGATATATGGGGTGCAGCCGTTACTGAACCAGACATGGACACTGTGTGGAAGGTGGGAGAGCAACACCATGTCAAGTGGTATGTCCTACATTCTTATTGTACTCGCTCATGACATGCTCTTTTCAGGGACACCGATGGCATATCAGATGACGACGGGTCTCCCAAGGCTGATATCAAACTTGCTCACGATGGCGAAATCAATTCGAGTAGGTCTTGACCGAAAACACTTAGCATTACCATTGAGATGGTT
Source organism: Xanthoconium separans (assembly GCA_038089695.1). Taxonomy (NCBI): domain Eukaryota; kingdom Fungi; phylum Basidiomycota; class Agaricomycetes; order Boletales; family Boletaceae; genus Xanthoconium; species Xanthoconium separans. Next base: position 8,769 of record JBBPLG010000823.1, on the reverse strand, counting down.
TCTCAACCAGAACATCCACTGGCCAAAAATATCGACTATAAAGCAGGGGATGTTCAGATCACAGTCCCCGATGTTGACGCTGGGCATTATCAAGTTGTCGGTAAGTCACCATGCATGAGATATACTCAGAATCGTTCATGACTTGCCCCTAAAAGTGTTCAGCGATTCTGGCGATATGGGTACGAGCCCAGTCTTCAAGATCGATGCTGCCTAAGACTCCAGACCCCTTAATAACTCGGATCATAGCGGTACTCGAATCTCGATGCGTGATCATTGTTACATGCAAGTTGTAGCATGTACATATGATCTCGATTTTCGACTTGCGAACGATGTTCTGATACCGACAATTCCTTTCTTTTCGAACCATGGACGTCCAGCCATAACTTGTCTTTGTTATTGACAGCTTGGCTATTTATGTTGTCTGTTGATTAAGTACTAAGTAGGTTAGCATCGTGATTTTGTCTCGCATACGCGACACACGAGTTACATTGTCCAACTTTCCCTTACCGTAACCCGTGCGTAGATACCCACAAAGTCTACGATTCAACATAAAAAATCCAAGCACTGATGTGAAACGTACCGACACCTCCAGTCGCGTATGGTTGTGCATTTGTCCGCGAGCCTACAACACTTGCCTCTCTACCTTTTTCGGGTCACACGTTTGCTTGTATTGTTGGCGGCGGCAGCTTTGTTGGAACCTTATACGTGGGTTGTGTGCGTACAGAACGTTGGGTCCCTGGTAGCCACTCCAAGGGCAGTGCCCGTCACATTCCTTGACACGACTCTCTTCCATCCCATCGACTGCTGCAACAGCGTTTAGCCCGTAAGTCCGGCGTTGCGCTCGCCATCGTCGGGGAACGGTGACGTGTTCTTGTTCCGTTGCGACCACAGCTGAGCCACGAAAACGACTAGGAACCGGACCGTGAGAGCCCGTAGGCGACGTTGACGTTGAAACCCATCCTTTGGAAAGATGTTTGAATATTGGGGATCAACACGGGTAAGCACGTGGACACGAGGATGTTCAGAGCCTGAGGAAGTTCACCCGCACACTGGTATCCAGGGAAACATACCGATGTGATTTTGTTCTGCACGGTTAAGGACCACGTGGGTGAGTTGTAACCCATGGCGTTCCCTAGAATTGTCCTCGATTAAAGGTTTTCAACAAGGACAACAATTAACTATGTTACCTGCATGTACATGTCGTTTCACGGACGCAATGTTTCTCCTGGGAAGCCGTGACTACTTGGAAGAAAAATGACCGTACCGCAGGTTTGTTCTGATGATGACAATCGGGGATGGTTGCATCGGCAGGATATAAGTACATCGCCACAGTAAGATGTATATATGCGCGGAGTGCGGAAAATCAGTGAGTCGTTCAGGGGCTGCCAGGACTGATATTTTGAAGAGCTGGCCCGGCCAATGTTGACTTGTTTGCTCGTAGGCCTACCTCGGGCTCGGACATGGTGTGCAACGTAGTGAGTGATCATCGACGATCCCTGGTCATCGTTCCTGGGATTGGGAGAGCCTGAGGCTCCTTTACATATCAAAGGAGCACTCGGGTTCGCCCTATCCTTCGTGTGCTGTAGTGCTGTACACTAAATCAAATCGTCAGCGATCTCTAGCGTCTGAATATCCATTCAATGGAAACTATATGGCCCATTGAGCTTCTGGAAGGAAACATATTTAGACTTGCGCGCCAACACAGCGTCGCTTTCAGACCCCTTCCCATATGGATGTGATGTCATCGACACGTAAAAGTCACCTACGATCCAACGATCCATCGCCGAACGAACCCCACCAGCCCCATGAAAGGCTCTATCCCCCCGGGCAAACCCAACCCTCCAAACCGCCCCGACACACATCCCGCCTCCACCAACCACACACCCCACAGCGTCATCCACCCAAACGTCCACACCCACCCGCACACTCCACCCACCCGTCTCCCTGTCACCCTCGTCCAAACGCGCTCTAGCACGACCCCGACGGCGTTCATCACCCAGAACCCGACCAGCATGACCGAGTTCCCCCCGCGTCCCAAGGCACGCAGCTCGATATCGTGAAACACGCCCGAGAGGAGAAAGGCGCCGAATACCCCGCCGGGGCGGCCAAAGAGATAGCGGAATGGCGGCATGCCGAGCCCCACAAGCGGCTCTCGCAACATCTGGTGCCACCGACGACCCCACAGTTCGGATAAGGATGTCGAACGCCACGGTGAGTCGAAAATGGGGGGCCATTGAGAGGGCCGCTGATGGAACACGATGATACCAATGATCGATAAAAGGTGGTATGACCACTGTAACGAAAAGTAGGTCAACCAGACTGCCAGAAAAGACAGGAAGATCGGTTGCAAGAGTTGCAAATGGAACGGGAGCGTGGGGTCGAACAGTGTGCCACCGTTGAGCGAGCCGAACGTGTCCGGGCCTAACATGCGGAAGCCCTGAATGCATGCGTCCAAACCTAGGGTAAAAATGGCCATTTTGACTGCAGACAACAGCACAAATACGATCCGCGACTCCGTTTCGATGGCGGGCTTGGGGACGACGAGTCCTCGTGGCCAGTTCCACCCGATCCCTCGCGTACTGGCCATCAAGTCCCAAGCATTCCAGCATGCCGTGTAAATGCTCTCGGGGCCTTTGTTATACCGTCTAGTTGAAGGATTTTGACGCCGATAAGGTTCTCGTGCAACAGCCCACACAGTTGCTCGCATGGCGAAGGAAAACATGTGAGTCTGCGAAACCACGTCATTCGCATGCCAAACAAAGCTGGGGCCACTCACGATAAGGACGGTGTTGAGTTGACTTTGTTTGGGATCGCCTCCCGACATGTCGACAAAGCTGCCACGCCAGGCAAACCACACCAGAATGGGCAAAAGCGCGAAACGGTAGAAGCGCGTCCCCTCTAGCTGAACTAGCACTCCCATCAAGTACAAACATGCTAGAGGCGGAACGATGTATTCCAGGAACGTAGCCTTCGTGAGGGCGATCTTTTGGGATGCTTCAAATATGCCTTTGACACTGAACGGTCGTATGAGGCCGCATCAGGCTGTTTTCTTGAAGAGAAGGCGAGCATGAAAGCTGACCTTGCATACGTGGCCATCATGTGCTTGTGGGTGTCAAGGGCAAACGGTGCCGCCCAAGGCGGGGTTTAGTAGTTCATAATACCTCCGTTTCAGAGATAATCAACAATCACCCCCTCTCGACCGTAATGCGACATGACCGTACCTGGGAAGTCGGCGACTCCGAAATGAATTTGTTACACTCCCGATTCTCGGTGCCTACCGTAAGAGATGAGCAAGTAGAAAATTTGAACACATTTAACTCACTCACGCAGAGTTTAACTCAATCAAGCTAGAGATACGGTTACCAAGATGCCATGAGCGATCAGGATCTAGGAAGGTACGTGCGCGGCACACTGTGTCTTGAGCACTACGAGCCTGCCTGGTTTGCTGGGATGTAGAACAACTTTCGGTCTGGGATGCGCAGAACAGGGCTCGAGCAATGCTTACTTGCTCGTACCAATCAAGTCGGCTATCTCTACCTCCTCCGCGACGTTCGACACAAACTCGAGCAAAATTTCTGTCGGCGTACCGCGGCCAGACAAGAACTCGAAGGTTTCGGAGAGAAACGAGTCTCAAAGGACGACTTTGCTCCTGCCCGACACAATCGAGTGGGATATCGCCTTTCCGGGCGGGCGGCCGAAAAAAGAGACATTTGAAATGTCCCTCTTGAAAAGTCCAAAAAGTCGTGAGTACGTTTAGAATTCTATTCAAAACATTCACCATGAATCCAGTCGTATTCCACGACCACCGTCTCATAGCACTATCCAAGACTTCCAATAGGGCCTTTCTTTTAGCGATGTTTCGCGTCAATCATGAAGCTGCCTTATGATGATTAGGTTATTGATGACGATGTCGACTCGGATAGTTTCTCGGAAAAACTGTTGACAAGTCTCCATCGGCTTTCCCACGCTGTATCAGTACCAGCACGACTTCGGACTGGGCATGTGCATGATGCATGATGGTTAGTGCTTTCAGAATTTACCATAGCAGTTTTTCAGCATTATGACCAATCCTTGCATCTCCGGCGGCTCAAAGCTATGTCTTGAAGTTGTTGTCTTCTAACTGCAATGCCCCCAGAACATTCATATCTGACGTTCCGCCGTCCCCACATTGGGATGTCCCCGTCCTGCGCGTGTCGAACACAGAATTTCACGCCAACTTTACCTTTCCCACTGTCGGGAACGATTCTCATGTCCCGGCACTGCACTAGGTTCTCAATCATCCAGAGTCACGAGCCTAGCATATATTACTTCGGTCCGAAGGTGACCAAAGATGCTCTTGTGCAAGGTTTTTTTTTCCCCCGCAGTGGTCCGTCGACCGAATCTCACGGTTCACGAATTCCAGGTTGCATGTGGATGTGGAAGTTGGGTCTGGTCACTCGGTCATGTTTTTTTGCGCCACCTGGGGTAGATCGATACGTCCGTTTGGTGATCGGAACGTCAGATTCGAACACCCAGGTCGCTGTGTCGACATCTCGTGCTAGAGAATACATGAGACTTGGGCAGGCAGGCTCCTTACTCAGTAGGTCCAACGAAGCATGAACCACAAATGCTTGGCTGCAGTTTGTTGACAGGAAGCTCACCCGAGAGCACCTGGCAGGTACATGGTTGCAGCCGAATGTCAGATCACTGGCCGAACCCTCTATGCACCCTGCGAAACTCAGCACCGCAGTAGTCTGACGGGACCAGACCCAGACATTCTCCAACGTTGTAAAGATATCGGTCACAGTCTCCCCAAGACACGATCAGATGAAAGAGGTCTTCCGGGAGAGGCAGCGAGAACGAGAGTTGGAATTTCCAAGGCAGAACGGGCGGTGCACTTACTTCACCTCCTTCGTGGAGACTGGTATTTCCACCTCCATTAGAATCGGGCAGCACATTCCGTTTAGCTGGGAAACGGCTCCGCAGCCAATTGCGAAGCAGACGTCTGGTACTCCGGGTCACTTGTCCTGGCCACAATGGACTGTTGCGCTGGGCGATCAAACTCGAGTCCAACACGGGAACGATGCACCTCTCCTGCATAGCCAGTGCAGCAATGCCTAGACCACCTGCTGCAACCGCGTGCAAGCTGTATGTCTAGTTACCTCTGGACACGTCAAGTAACGTGAGTATGTGTCTGCAAGCGGTCAACTCCTTCCGGGCCTCACTTGACCTCGTGACTGCAGCCTAAGATACAGTCAAGGCAGCCGAGGAGAATCTAGCGGCTCTTCCGTCATGCTCGTCGGCACTGACTCATCAGACACTTTTTTTTCTCTAGAACGGCTTTGTGAACTTTGGCTGATCGCCCATCATCGATGCCTGCCGCGTCAATGATTCAAGCCGAATCAAGCGCATCGCTGCTCAGTGGGATTTCTTTAATTCTTTGGGGTACAGGAGTTGCTGTCTTACTATCGAGCCTGAGTAGGCATCTGTGTTGGGTGTTTAGAGGTAGCGAATTGGCACGTCGTGGACGATAATTGTTCCGCTGTAGCCGAAACACCAAACCAGTTCATCAAGGCAGGGTTGACGTGAAGAAATTTTGACATAATGATCGAACGACCATCACGGCACCAATAGTGCAAAGTTTTTCCGTTATGACGGTGACAGCATCATTTTTTGTTGACGCTCGCGGTCCCGCCCGGAGTCCAGAGTTATGATCGTAGCATCCGCTCCGACGGCCATCTCATGGACCCCCACCTATCTGCTCGACGCACGGGTCAATGCAAAGGTGAGAATATGACACGCGTCAGGAAATGTGACAACGGCCAGCCACAATGCCGCGTAGTACAACCTTCGTCGATAAATTCAGGTCCGTCTCGGAAAATAACGTGTTTTTTTTTTGTTTTCTCGAAACAACCCGCAATCCTGGTTTCGGCACTCGACGTAAACACTCAATTTTTTTTACTCCCTACTATGCGAAGCCTGCATGGCCCAGACTCTGAGTCCAGAGTGTCCATCCCTGAAGCGGCCACCTTGATGCCTTGTTTTTACAGCACCAGCTAGCCGGGCGTTCTTTCCGGGCACGGAGCGAACAAGCAACGCACGTAATCCGTCGGACGGGGTCTTGGCCTCCAGGTATAAAAAGATAGGGAGAACGACGAGAGTTCAACAGGTTCTACCGCCCACTTCTTTCATCTACTCGCAGCCACTCTCTCTTCAGTGACTTTTCGCTCGTCGATCTCTCCCATATACCTAATCATCATGTTCACTCGTATCTTTGCCCTCGTTCCCTTCGTTCTCCTCGCCTCGGCTTCTCAGCTCAAGGCTCGTACAGATTACAAGTGCAACACTGGGGAGGTCCAATGCTGCAACATGCAGTCCGTGAGTTGGATTGTTTTGTGTTGACGTTGCGTTCGTGCTGACGCGTTGGTTATAGTACCAAAGTGCCTGCGATAACTATGGCATGCACGATGTCCTCGTTGCCATTGGCGCTGATGCCGGTCTTCCCGTTGGCCTTAGCTGCTCGCCCCTGTCAGTCGTTGCGGTAGGCGGCAACTCTTGCACGCAACAGACTGTCTGCTGTGACCACAATGACTTCGTACGTGCTCATTGTTTTGCTGATGTCGTTGGTGGTTGCTAATCGAGTATTCAGAACGGTGTTGTTGCCCTTGGTTGCAGCCCCGTCAACGTTTGAGCAATTATGGGATTCGGATTGTAGTTGGGTTTGAGGGGTGGTTCACATCAATTGGTTTTGCGTTCGGAAAAATCATATACACAGTGTCGTGGTCTAATTGAATTTGGTTTGCCGTTGGTATCTAATATTGCGTGGGGTGAACCATTGTGATACGATCAACAAAAGATTGAATAAATCTGGGTTCGTTATGAATTATGTCTCTGACTTTGCTCTGTAGGGTTTTGAAGAGTCATGAGGACAAGCCTTCCGGTCGTACTGTGTTTTTTGAAGCTTCAGACCTTCAGTAACATTGACCGTGCACAGAATCTTGGCGTTTCGGTCAAGCCTTTACGAAACTTGCGCGCCAACATGGTGTCGCTTAGATTGACCCCCTAGCTATGATGTCATCAATATGCAAAAGTCATGATGCCTATGATCCAACGATCCATCGCCGAACGAATCCCACCAGCGCCTTCGAAGGCTCAATCCCTCCCGGCACACTCAACTCTCCAAACCGCCCCGACACACACCCCGCCTCCACCATCCACACACCCCACAGCGCCACCCACCCAAACGTCCACACCCACCCACACACTCCACCCACCCGTCTCCCTGTCACCCTCGTCCAAACGCGCTCCAGCACGACCCCGACGCCGTTCATCACCCAGAACCCGACCATCGCGACCGTGTTCCCCCCGCGTCCCAAGGCACGCAACTCGATGTCGTGAAACACGCCAGAGAGGATAAACGCACCGAATAGCGCGCCGAGGCGGCCAAAGAAGTGGCGGAACAGGGGCATGCCGAGCCCCACGAGCTGCTCTCGCATCATCTGGTGCCACCGACGACCCCACAGTTCGGACAAGGACGTCGACCGCCACGGTGAGTCGAACATGGGCGGCCATTGAGAGGGTTGTTGATGGAACACGACAATGCCTATCATCGCTAAAAGGTGGTATGACCACTGTAACGAAAAGTAGGTCAACCAGATTGCCAGAAAAGACAGGAAGATGGGTTGCAAGAGCTGTAAATGGAGAGGAAGCGTGGGGTCGAACAGCGTGCCGCCGTTGAGCGAGCCGAACGTGTCTGGGCCCAACATGCGGAAGCCCTGAATGCATACATCCAAACCTAGGGTAAAAATGGCCATTTTGACCGCCGACAACAGCACAAATATGATCCGCGACTCTGTTTCGATGGCGGGCTTGGGGACGACGAGTCCTCGTGGCCAGTTCCACCCGATCCCCCGCGTACTGGCCATCAAGTCCCAAGCATTCCAGCATGCCGTGTAAACGTTCTCGGGGCCTTTGTCATACTGCCTAGTTGAGGGATTTTGACGCCGATAAGGTTCTCGTGCAACAGCCCACACAGTTGCTCGCATGGTGAAGGAACACATGTGAGTCTGCGAAACCACGTCATTCGCATGCCAAACAGAGCTGAGATCACTCACGATAAGGAGGGTGTTCAGTTGACTTTGCTTGGGATCACCTCTCGACATGTCGACGAAGCTGCCACGCCAGGCAAACCACATCATGATAGGCAAAAGCGCAAAACGGTAGAAGCGCGTCCCCTTTAGCTGAACTAGCACTCCCATCAAGTATAGACATGCTAGAGGCGGAACGATGTACGTCAGGAAGGTAGTCCTCGTGAGGGCGATCTTTTGAGGTGTCTCAAATATGCCTTTGACACTGGATGGTAGTACGAAGGCGCATCAGGCTCTTTTCTTGACGAGAAGGCGAGCATGAAAGCTGACCTTGTATGCGCAGCCATATGTATTATGTGCTTGTCAAGTCAAGGGCAAAGGGCACCGCCCACTTTCATCCGAGGCAGGGTTTAGTACTAGTTTATAATGCCTCCGTTTCAGAGATAATCAATAATCACCGCCTCTCGACCGTAATACGGCATGACCGTACCTGGGCTGTCGGCGATGTGTTTGTTACGCCCATAATGCTTGGTAGAGGCCCATACATGGACCATAGAAGGTGCGACAGTAGTCTAGAGGCACGATACCTGAGAAAGACGGCACCAGAAGTCGATCGAGGGCGACCGCGCATGGCACTCGCAGCACATAGCTGAGCTGTGACCTTCCATATATGGGCATCGCTCGAGCGTAGTACAGCTCCACG